>JAYJMB010040594.1:0-21455 GCA_036873735.1 Pouteria campechiana
TATATATGATTGTGATTCCATAAGACCGGCCTCACCCACATGATTGCAGCCCATATATATATATAATACTTTTATAATGTCAATACCATGGAAGTGATGTCTTTTGGCTTGAGCCTACCTCATAAATAATTATATGAAATCCTATCCCACTATCAATTTTATCATTGTCCATGTAAATAAAAACCAAAAGATCACCCAATTAATTATTTACGTGGGTTACAGAATTAAAATCATTTGAGATAGAATGATTATATATGCAAATTGATGGGATGGAAAGTTGGCTTCTCACTCTGATTTAACACCTGCGCCCACCCCAATTCAAACAACAGAGTTTCATTCCCATTGAATCAAATTATATGGTTTAATTAGGCAATGAACTGTTTGGATGACACGTCCAAAATTTCAACGTGCATAGGTAGGGGAGAGAGGAGTCCAGCTCTCAGGCGGCCAGAAGCAGAGAATCGCCATCTCCAGAGCCATCCTCAAGAACCCCTCCATCCTGCTTTTGGACGAGGCGACGTCCGCCCTCGACGCCGAGTCGGAGAAGAGTGTGCAACAGGCGCTCGACCGTGTGATGGTGGGGAGGACGACAGTCGTCGTGGCCCACCGTCTGTCCACCATCAGGAATGTAGACATCATCGCAGTCGTCCAAGGAGGCAAGATTGTGGAGATGGGCAACCACGAGCAGCTCATGTCGGATCCTCACAGTGCCTACGCTGGGCTTGTCCGTCTGCAAGAGGATGCAGCTTACTCAGCTTCTTCTTCTTCTTCCACCCGTCGGCAGCCCGCCGAAGGCTCGGGGCATCTCCTTAGGTGACAACCCAATCTAATCTCACCCATTTACCATAATTTGTTGTCCTTGGTGTATAGGATTAGCATATAACTGATCTAGAATCCATCTATAACTATAAAAAAAAAAAGAAAAAAAAAAGTGAAACTTAATTTTCATTTTGGATTCATTTCCATTGTATGAGATATTTTAAATATAATTTATTTCTTTCATCTAAAAGGTCATTGAGGTGGTAATGCTATGACAATAAGTATTTGCAATATTCATTCCAGACCAAAATTACTTGGCACTTTCTCACTGCTAGCTTCACTATTTTACCGGTGCCACACACTTACCGATCCCAATTTGTATTTAATTACCATTGTAAAATATAATAAATTTTGCTTTAAAAGTATTGAGCTTGAATATAAAAAATAGTGGGCTATGAAAACCCATATTTTTATTGTTTTAGTTTTCATAAGTGGCATTTAATATTAAATTAAGCTTATCATTTTCTGTATAAAAAAATAATTTTAATGAAAAATCAATAATTTCGCGGCATTACCGAACTACAAACACCCTGTATGGATTCGGTATGGTATTATGATTATGAAGGCGGCTGTATATGAAGGGTTTAACTACTCCTACATCGATGTTGTTCTTGCCAGCAACCGGAACTCGAGAGAGCTGTCTCGCACCGGTGCCAGCTTCGGCGCCAGCTTCCGCTCCGACAGGGACTCTCGAGCTCCAGAAGAAGACGACTCTGCAAAGTGCAAAAAGCGAGTCTCGATGCGGAGATTGTATTCCATGGCTTCCCCTGACTGGACATTGGGAGTGTTCGGCACCATCGGAGCAGCTTTTGCAGGAGCCCAAATGCCGCTCTTCGCCCTCGGCGTCTCACAAGCTCTCGTCTCATTCTACATGGGTTGGGAGACAACGCAGAGAGAAGTCAAGAAGATCGCCTTTCTCTTCTGTTCGGGTGCTGTTCTCACCGTCATCTTCCACGCCATCGAGCATTACAGCTTCGGAATCATGGGCGAACGCCTCACTCTCCGCGTGAGAGAGATGTTGTTTGCAGGTAAGATTGCTAGCTAGCTAGCTATCTACCATCTGGTAATGCTGGGTTTGTTCTGAATTCCAGTTCCGTATTGAATTGCAGCTATTCTGAGGAATGAGATTGGGTTCTTTGACGACGTGAATAACACCAGCTCGATGCTTTCCTCGCGGCTGGAAGCCGATGCAACGCTGCTGAAAACGATAGTCGTCGATCGCTCCACCATCCTCTTGCAGAATGCATTTCTGGTTTTAACCTCTTTCATCATTGCCTTCATCTTGAACTGGAGGGTCACGCTCGTCGTTCTGGCCACCTATCCACTGATTATCAGCGGAAATATCAGCGAGGTACGTTCTTGTTTGGATTAAGATCTGTATAGGGAGCAATAGTAGGATTATGAATAGATGTCTTACCCTAGAAGGGATTGTTTGAGAAACTTTTGTCTATTTTCAGCCCTCAACAATGCCAGTGTGAAGAAAAGTGAATAAAATAGACAACAAAACGACAATTACAATACACAGATTAACATGAAAAATCTTTAAATGGGTAAACCACGGGCAAAGGAAGAGAGTCAAAGGTAAAGAGAAATGGGCAGCTGCTTAATAGACTAAAACTCTGTGAGCGATAAGCAATTATAATATATATATATATAGCTAACCCTATGCCAAGACCGCCCAATCCTTCTGCTGCCACCATAAATCTTCATGAAAATTTCATACTTATAGCACTACGGGCTCATTGAACTTGACCAATCAGAATTCAGGTCACCATAAACTAAGCTAGTATAACCATTAACCCCCAACATGAGTATGGCTTGATGCATTTCTTTCTTTGACAGAAACTCTTCATGAAAGGCTATGGTGGAAACTTGAACAAATCCTACCTGAAGGCCAACATGCTTGCGGGCGAGGCTGTCGGAAACATCCGCACCATCGCAGCATTCTGCTCGGAAGAGAAGGTCATGGACATGTACGCCCGCGAGCTCGAAGAGCCATCCAAGCGCTCCTTCCGCCGTGGTCAAATCGCAGGCATCTTCTATGGCGTCTCTCAGTGCTGCCTCTTCTCTTCCTACGGCCTCGCCCTTTGGTATGTTCTACTTCAGTTGATACCGACATCTTTATCCCCAGTCAGATGATGTTGTGGTGCTTGTACTGATCTTGGTGTTCGACGAATGCGTCAATTTGCAGGTATGGTTCTGTGCTAATGGGGAGGGAGCTGGCGAGCTTCAAATCGGTGATGAAATCATTCATGGTCCTGATTGTCACGGCACTGGCAATGGGGGAAACGCTGGCGATGGCTCCAGATCTCATTAAGGGAAATCAGATGGCCGCGTCGGTTTTCGAAGTGCTAGACAGGAAGACTGAGGTATCAGGAGATGTGGGTGAGGAGATTACGAGGGTTGAGGGAGTGATAGAGATGCAGAGAGTCAATTTCTGCTACCCTTCGAGGCCTGACATCATGATCTTCAAGGAATTCGATCTGAAGGTGCGAGCCGGCAAGAGCATGGCGTTGGTGGGGGCTAGCGGGTCTGGTAAAAGCTCTGTGCTCGCTCTTATACTGAGATTCTACGATCCAACTGCAGGGAAAGTGACCGTTGATGGTGAGTTTCCGAGTTTCCTGAACATGGTTTTGCTAGTCTTCTCCAATTTGAAGTCTCATGGCTTTGTTTGCCATGATTTTCACAGGAAAAGACATCAAGAAGCTCAAGCTCAAGTGTCTCAGGAAGCACATAGGCCTGGTTCAACAGGAGCCAGCTCTGTTTGCAACCTCCATCTACGAAAACATCCTCTATGGCAGAGAAGAAGCCACAGAAGCAGAGGTGGTGGAGGCAGCCAAGCTGGCCAATGCTCATTCCTTCATCAGCGGCCTCCCAGATGCGTATTCAACCAAAGTGGGAGAACGAGGAGTCCAGCTCTCTGGAGGCCAAAAGCAGCGCGTCGCCATTGCCAGAGCTGTCCTTAAGAATCCTGCAATTCTGCTGCTCGATGAGGCTACTAGCGCTCTTGACCTCGAATCAGAGCGCATCGTGCAACAGGCGCTCGACAGGCTCATGAAGAACAGGACGACTGTCATGGTGGCACACCGGCTTTCGACAATCCAGAACGCCGACCTGATATCTGTGCTGCAGGATGGGAAGATTATAGAACAGGGAAACCATTCCTCCCTAGTAGAGAATAAGAACGGTGCCTATTATAAGCTCATTAACTTGCAACAACAGAAGCAACAATACCCCGCAGAGGACCGATGAGGGCTTTCTCTCTTCATTTGTAATTTCTATTTATTGACGCAGCTGTGTTGATGAGGCTGGCTGTTTTCGATGGAAAATAATACCTACAAATGATAGAAATGCTTTTCTAACTTTAATGGTGAATGGAAGTGCTTTGCAGTTATGGTAATTACATACCTGATCATCTTTGCTGGACTTGTTTCTATCTGTTCTGCCACGTTTGCCATTCAGAAGCAGTCCGTTTTCTAGCACTTGCACATCCAATGTTCCACTTATACATGATGTTCCAGAGCAGCGGAAATGCAGTGAGGTGTGTTTTTTGGAACCCTTTTTTTATCCTTTGGGTGTGTTTATTTTGAGGCAAAAGTCCCCTTTTTTGTAAAAAGAAAAGGGGTAAATTTTTTCTCCTGTGTTGTATTGGTGTGACATTTAATTACTTATAATTATTCCACACCTTTTTATATCATTACTCATCTTTTTATTAAAAAAAGCTTGTTTATTTTGTCTTTCTTCACTTTATAATAGGCATCATTAACTTCTATTTTACTTCCTTTTTATTTTAATTTTTTAACCCTTCTTTTCCTTCAACCAAACATACCCATTGCTACAGAAAAAATTCCACAGTTCAAAAATATTTCTTATGTTTGATAGGCCCCACAAATCTTACAAGACACTTACATTCAAGCTTAATATCAGATACATGCATTTATCTCGAGGAGCTGCGAGGAAAACATTTGCCAGTTTTGATTATGGCCTATGAGTACTCTGGGGTGGAATTGGGCTAGATGGATGGGCTGGTTGGTTTAGGACTCGCAGTGGGCCTGACAGGGCACCTTACCATGTTGTTTCAAACCCTTGATCCTAAGAACTTATGCTTGGATTGGTACATTGGACAGTGTTATTAGGTGTAAAGTATAGCAGAAAAAAGAAGGGAACGATTAATTTGAATAGGCCTTTTTAAAGAATATATTGAGCTAAATAATTAAAAAATACGGATAATGATAGAAAAAATATAGCGGGGTATAATAAATATATTATTTGAATTAAGATAATCTAAATTCTAATGTAATAGAGTGATATAGTAGAACTATTACACTACTATATACCCCACTAAAGCAATCCAACGAACCCAAATTAAACCTCACAAGGTGCATTCATCTTGCAAGGATATATGCTGGGCCTGGGCTGGATTTGGACGGAGTCAACTAGATCCAACTCAATAAGAAGTTATTGGTTTGCCCAATTACAACTTGATCATCATGGGAACAATGAGGGGCCTTATGCCACATGTACCTATCATGATGATGTTGTTTTTTTAATCAATATTTATCTTTTTTAATCAAATACTCTTATTTATTTTGGAAAATTATTTTGGCAAAATCGGTTTCACCAAAATATTTTCTATAATCTTTTCATTTGGGCTCATTGTGAAGTTTTAATTGTATCAAATTCAACTATTAAACTTATTTTAATATTCTTAGCCATTAATGCAAAAATCTTCTTCATAAAAAAATTATGTGGGCTTTACTAAAAAACATTAAATCATACCAATCTAAATAGCGCGCTTTATTCTAGTCCACCTAAAATTTCAATCAAGATGATTCCTTAAGTATATAAAAGCAAGACGTTAGGATGAGCCCAAATGGAGAAGTCACAAAATAAAGTTTAGTGAAAGCAGTTTCACTTGAATATTTTCCTCATCTTATCTTAATCCATCTTAGGAATGTCATATCTCTTATTGAAATCATTCCTTTTCTATTTCCTTTCATTCCTTTTTTTCATTTTCACTTGTTCTAATTGGTTCACACACGGTTAGTATTCTACTAAGGATTCATAATATTATGCTATTTCTAGAGGTTAGCATTAACAATTTTTTTCCTTTTTTTTTTTTTTGTATTTAGGATGGCCAAGACTTTAGGCCTTGGTGATCCAAAAAGTCATTTTATTACAGTATTCCTGGCGGATAAATCTATGAAACTTGTAACAGGTTTTTCACTGCCTCACATTAGTTTATGAAAATCAAATCTTGATTATTTTAATGAAAGACCATTTCTATACAATATATATATAGTTTAGTTATAGCAACCACATGTGTCATTATCTACTCCTATTTGCAGTCACCACTACGAATTCATCCCCCTCTTTGACTACAATAGTAGATTCTAATTTTTATTTCCCAAACCATTCGATCTTATCCTGTTACCGTCATTTCAAAGACGTAAATAACATAAAAATGCAATGAAGTAACAGCGATGGTTGCAAAAGGGCATTGCAGTCACCGTCTTTGGAAGCGTATGGTAAGCACTTTGAATAACTAAGCAACCTTCCAACTCGCCCCATTTGGGATGGTTTGATCATTAAAGCCAATTCACCTTCTTCCGCATGCGTGTCTATATACATAGCACTTAGATCAAACATCTTGATGTGACGTATATTAATGACACATTAAATGTATTTCAAGGCATTAAGGGATCAGCTCGAGCTTTTTGTATTGAATAATTTTAAAATTTTAAGTATTTTATTTTAAGATTCAAATATCTTTTTAGCTTATTTTTAATCCAATTCCTGTCACATCCCTCGTAAAGTTGCAGGCATGAAGCATTGTTGCATGATGTTTCTTTGTGGTGTATCTGAATAGTAATAAAAGGCGGGAAATGTATAAAAAATATGATTCAAATGCAAGGTGATGTTAATAGAATAGGTGTTGATGCTGTAATAAAGTGAATAAAAAGAAAATACACATTTTTTTTCTAAAAATAAAAGGATAAAGAATGATGATTAAAACTAGAATACTGGTGAGAAAAATTAAATAATTAAAGAAAAATAAAATAAATGATGTTTAGGATGACAAATACAATGAATGATTAAAATATAAATAATGATGAATCATACAATAAAAATGATATTAGACTATGTTTTGCCCTAGGTCATCTGAAAACTAGCATGATAATGATGCGTATGGAGTTAGCTGACTTTCATTTAAAAGTGGATAACTTTGACAAATTAAAGAGGGTTGCTCGAGATCCCCCCTTGATTTAGCTGGTTAACCAGCTAAATGATTCAAATTAGTGCTTTATTAAAGGAAAATTCACGTGTAGGTTATTTACATTTTTCATGGTGATTTATTCCTTGCCCATACAAAGGTGTCGTCCTAAATGGCTACTCGCACCCATCGAAATCCCGCATGCCCCACATTTAACGTGCCATCTCATCCGTCCATCAACAAGATCTAGATCTTGTGAATGAGATGGCCCCAGATTTCATCCATCAGTTAATCGATGTGGGCCATCAATTTTTCCCCTACACGTGTGAGACCAGCTCACGTACCACGTGGAGGGAGAGTGTGAGATTATGATTTGGATTTCGTATACTCCAATTTGGTTGTTCGGGTTGGACCTTTGGTGGAGCCTTAGATGGAAAAGATAAGAATGGGCATTTGCTTGCCGTTATGGAACTTATTTCAACAGTTTTTGCTGCCATCAATTTCAACCTTTGGTGAAATTGGATGATTTTACAAATTGAGTTACGTTAGCCAACAACATTACCATGATTCCAATTTCAACTTGTTGATGTCATTATCATGCATAATTCTACCATGGATAAGAAACATCCCTTCATGGTCCTAGCTAGCTAGCTACCCAATGTTGGGCAAAAATACTTGTGTAATTCTTGAGTGAAATTGGTTTAATTTTATAGAGAAACCCAACTAAGTTTTCACACACTGATGTTTAAATCAAATCTAAGTTACATTAATCATACTCGTTATTATTATTTACTTAAAATATAAAATCTTATCAGCATTGAAAATCTATGTGAGCTTAGTGTTATCAAAACCAAACCAGCTGTTGAACCAGTTAGGCATTCGGTTTACAGTCCAACCGATTAATTCAATTGTTTGAATTGGCTTCTTATTTTTTTGATTTTTTTTAAAATAATAGAACACAATTTTAAAAAATTTAAATAATAGATATTAATCTAAATATATAGATTTTTTATATAGTACTTTACTACTTTAATAATATTAAAATAAAAAAATTACCATTGGATGAATCAGAGCTAGACTGGACCAGTCAACTGACCTATTCAAAATCGAATCGGTTCAACCAACCAATCTAGTCTGGTTCAGATAACACTTTGTGAGCTACAATTTTTTAAAATATAGGTTTCAGGCAATTCTATAAATGGGCATTTGTTGTGGTTCATCTAAGTATCTAATTAAAATAAATAAAAATATACATAGCAACAAGTATGATAAATGATTTAAATCTTATTAAAACATTGTGGTATATAAAAATTAAGGGATTCCACCATAAAACCAGTTCTATTGAAGAATTTCCAGGATAACAATCATTAATAGAGAACAATGAAAGAATTATCAGTTGCTCATGTTAGGAAGCCGTACATTGCTTAGTATGGATGGCACTTTCATGGGAAAAAAGGTTGTAAAAATCAAGAATGGGAGTTTCAAAAACTGTTTCACTTGAACATTATCCATGTCTAGTGGAAATATAAAGGCATAGACTAAGATATGATGAGAAAATTAAATGGAAATTAGTATAAGGCACACTTTCCTAGCTAGCTACCTAGTGTTGGGCAAAATACTTGGATAATTCCTCAGCAAAATTAGTTTTGTGGCAATGAACTCAGTTGCTCATTTTAGGAAGATAACTTTGGGAAGATGGCTTATCATGGATGGCACTTCCATGAGAAAAAGGTTATAAAAGTCAGGAATGGGTGATCCAACAAATGCATCGCTCGAATGTTATAAATGTCTAGTGAAAATAGAAAGGCAAAGACTAAGTTATGGTGAAAAAATGGAAACCAATACATGACACTCGTGTTAAAATCACCATGCATGATTAGCAAGTCTCCTAGCTTCAGTTTTAAGGTCAATGCTTTGGAGCTTTCTTTAGTGAGCTCTTCAGTAGTTGTTATTCTTAAATCAAAATATATGCATGCTAAAGACATTGTATAATACTTTCAACTCTAGCCAACGTAAAGTATTATCTACTTTGAGCCCCACTAGATCTCGTTGGCTCATAGAGTCCTCACAATTTTATTCTTTTAGGCAAACTCTCTAAGCCAAAAAGTATCTTGCATTGACTTAGGTGCTAATAAATATATCCAAAGATCTATTTCATCACACGTTTGATGTAAGTCTACCACATTTTCTCACATAGTAGTGGTTAGAAAGTGTCTTTGATACCATTTGTAATATCTTCAACTTTATTCAGTGTGAAGTATTGTCCTCTTTGGGTCTACTAGGTGTTTCTGGCAAGCAAAACTTACATGGTTTTGTCCTTTTAAGTCAACTTTTTAGCTTAAAAGGTGTTTCACAATAACTTACCATAGTTCACACTCAAACCGCTAGTCTCAAATCATATTAGTTTCGAAACCAACTCTCTCACCAACTGAGTAGCTTAGTTAGTGAGAGTTGATTTTGAAACCAATTGTGATACCCTAAAGTGGGACAAGGTTGGCAATGGAGTATAAATTCAATGCGCATTTTATTAAGTAGTTGGTAGTGGAAGATTTTCGCTTATAAATCATCTATGTGAAAGGGGTAGTGAGGAGAACGGGAAAGAGAGAGAGAAAGAGAGAGAGAGAGGTAGCTTGGGAGAGGCAGAGGAGAAAAAAATCAAGGTAAGTAGGTTTTTGTTAGGGTCGTCCCCAAATTGAATGCTGATGTGGACCTTGAGAAGATCTCGCCTAGAATCCTACAAGACTAGAACAAAAAAATTAGAGGACATTAGGGGATGTTCCCTGCATAAACATTCCGACGCTCAAATCAGTAAAGAAAATCTAGTAGAGAGAATGAATTGTAGCAAGAGCCCTTGTTCTTTTGAGTGTGTACCTGGGTGTATTTATAATCGAGCATAGATGCATAGCCTAGGGTACGTAGTAAATGTAGAGTTCTCTAGGAGATGAGTTCTGTGATATAATTTATCGGTAGTCTTGTGCGCATGGGACTGTCCAGCGTGGTGTGGTGGGGATCTCACGTGGCATAGCATAGCCCGAGAAATTAGGTACCAGTGTTAGGAATCCCTAACACCTATTCCCCCTCAGGAAAGTGTGCAACATGCTCTATTCTAAACGAATTCTCCAGACCGCAATATCATCCTTGAAAGCAGTAGGTTTCTAGGTATTTGTTATGTTTTAAATGACAACATTTATGTGGTGCTTTGAAATCTCTTCCTACCTCCTTATTTTCATCTCCTCGTTCCCCTCCTGGTCTTCCTACATTCGGGAAGGGGTTTCTTGGCATGGATCCAGCGAATCCTTCATCTAACGGTCGAGAAGCTATCCTAGTCTGTCAAGTAAAGCAAACGAGGAGGGCGGATCCTGTGAGCGACCTTAGTATGAAAAAGTAGATCCTGCTTCTCTAGTTGGATGTGAGGAAGCTCATCCTGGAGGTCCCGGCATCAACCTTTGGTCGTCCGAATGTGAAGAAGTAGATCCTGCTTCTTTAGTTGGCTGTGGGGAAGCTCATCTTGGAGGTCCTAGCATTAGCTCTCAATCGGCCGAATGGATCCAGTTTCTTTATGGAGAGGTCAAATGGCTGAATGCAGAATTGAAGGCGTCAAAGCAATTTCTTTGGGCAACCTATATGTGTTCGGCCAAGAATGCTACTGATTATGCTCGATCTCTAGGTCATATTCAGTCTTTGGAGGCAAACATGACAAGCGCCTATCAACGGATAGAAGAGCTGGAGGCGTTAGTGGATGTTTTGGCCGAGTAGATGGAGCCTCTTTTCTTTGTTGTTTCCATTCTGTGTATGTAATTGGTCCCTTATAGCAATAAATTTATTTTGATAGAAAATGATGAAACTCTTAGCGCCTCTACCCTCTGGTGGTCCTTGGGAGTCTGCTACAGAACTATATTATTTTTTCTTGTCAGATTCGTTTGAGAAAGGTTTGGTAGAGTGTCAATGCAAACATTCACCAGTCATTGTCTTCCTACTCCACATCGTTTGAACAACTGGCTACTTCAAGTTAACTGGTTCCGCTCATGAGAACACTATAGCGGATCCAGGGAGATCAGCTCAGTTTTGGTCTAAGGGGGGGGGGGGGGGGGGTGTCTTTTCCAGCCTCTGGGTCGGTTTGCAGCGATTTGAATTTTTAAGCAATCTTCCCGTGCAGCTTTATTTGTGTCAGACATTCTCCTTTAGCCACATGTTGGGTCTTTAAATGTGATTTGACATAGAAATGTTTGGTTTCCGATTTTCATGAGAGACGAGGCTGTATGTCTCCTAGTTTGATCCGAAACCCTAAGCGGTTATGCGGAGCACCTTTAAGGCCCCATGGTGGAGTGAAGATTTTCATTTCTCATCTTCTTACTCTAGTTTCATCGTTTCTTCTTCCCTTTTCAGGACCTTTATTTCTCTATGCATTCCCCTGTGCTTCCACTAGTTGCCAAAAAGTCTTGTCCATGTCTTTCCTATACTATTGTCGTAGCTTTCCGGCTTTACCCGTTGCTTATCGGGATGAGCCGGGAGTTCCTAGAGCGAATGCTCTTCCATGGCACCCTCAGGAAGGTTATGTCCCAGTTTCTTTAGGTTCTCTTAGGGTGGGATTCCACTTAGACTAAAATCATTTCGTTTCTGCCCTTCTCCATGGTTACAACATTTCTTGGGGACAATTAGTTCTAAATAGTTGGCCTTACGTCATATCTTTTTGTCTGGGTTCATAACCTTGGTGAGATATCCATTTTTTCTTTCGTAATGTTTTCCACCATTTTCAATTTGAGTAAAGCTCCCCATTCTTCCTACTATTATTATCTTCTTCCTTGTACCTCTTGGCATAAGTTTTTTAACCAAACCACTGATCCTGATGATGAATGGAAGAGCCATTGGGCCTGGGTTAAAGTTCGTGAGGACCTTCCTTTTTCAATTGTTTGGATGACTAGTCCAGTCTGCCCTTCTAGCAACTTTTCTCAGTTAGAACGGTATAGTTTGTATGTTATTAGGTATAGACTGATGGCCATAGGTGTGTTGTTGGTGGATATTGTTACTTCGGCCCACCATTGTCACCAAGCGGATTACCCATGTGGTCTTCCGCATCAAGAAGTCGGTGTTCCTGATCCTGTCCCCTCTTTGTCTGCCTTTCCTTTTTTGTTCCTAAATCTAAGGTTTGTTATTGAGAAAGAATATGACCTTATCCCTTGGTTCAATGGTGGTCATTTCTGGTGGGTGCGGGGTCCTGTGTTTGTGCTGGTTCCTTCTAACGGGGGGATGGGTTTTGCAACTATGCCGACTCCTTCAGTAAGAGAGGTGGGTTCGTCTAGATAGCAAAGCACCTGGGAGAGGGATCTTCGGATCTAGTTGATCAGTCGGGTCTGTTTTTGGTTTCCTCCAGAGGGAGTTCTTCTCCCTCTGCTTCTTCCTCATCTTCTGATGGATTTGACCTTCCAGTCAGAAGTGATGTCCGTTCTCCACCTCGGCCAGAGCTATTTTTTGAAGAGTGTTTGCACTCCGGGGGGGATTTGGATGAGATTCTTAGAGGGGTCGTGTATCCTGGTACCTCCTTGGCTCCCCTTGATTCTTTGACTTTTGTTCCTTTTTCTGGAGGTGTGGCTCAGATGAGCATAGTTTCTGGGCTTTCAAATTTTGCTGATGTCGCGTATACTTCTGTGTCTATTCCTTCACCCCAATCTATTCAACATGCCACTCCTTCTCTTCCTTCTTCCTCGAGATCTGAGTTTCCTGTCTCTTTTATTCTTGCTTCTGCTAGCGTTTCTTGTTCACTTTTTCCTTCTATCGGTGTGGGCTCTATGTTGGCAAATGTTTCTATGTCATCTTCTGATGCTCCTTCTGTACCTACTATCCAAAGTACTTTCGTTCCTGCTGATTCGTTATCAACGGTTTCAGTTATTTCCTCTCTCTCTCTTCTTTAGTGTCGGTGGCTCTAGTTGCCTAAGTTCCTGCCTTTTTGGTGTATGTGGCTCCACTTGCCTCTGCTTCTATTGAAGCAATGCTAGCGGTTCTGGTTACCTCTACTTTAGTTGAAGTAGTGTTTGTTCTGGAAGCAACTAAGAGTTCTCAACCGTTATCTTTCGTCTTGGCTAGTGAGCATCATCATCATCATCATTATTTTTTTAACCATTCTTTCATGACTTGATGTAGGCCTGTTCTCCTCCAATCAGTTAGCCCATGTGATGAAGTGCTCACATGCGAGGCCTAACTTGTCTCTGCCTGCTCAGCGGTTTCATGGTGAAAGTTCCAGTTCTAGCGGGCTTGTCTCAGTCCAAGTTTTCGTGCCTACTAGTGGAGTTGCCGCTTCTGCGAGCCAAGGCTCTTCTCGGCCTTGGACTCCTATTAGCGTGGCTCAAAGGGTGGCGGGACTGATCACTTCCCTCTTGGAGAATCCATGGTTGGCTGCCACATTCATTACCAAGTTAACCTGTCCAGCGGATCGTTCCTAGTACTTCAACATGCCCTAGGAGGACCTGTTGGAGGAATCTTTTTGGGGGGTTAGCTGAAATTCGCTCGAGAGATAGAGTTTTATCAATCAGATGAAGATTATTGTTTTATCCGTTCTGAGGAACGATTTCATGTCTCATTCCGCAGTTCCATTTTTTAGGGCTAGAATGTATCTCATCTCGATCCCGTTTTATCGGTGTGATGGGCGCGGCGGTCCTTTATAGGGCTTGGAGTTTGGTCCTGCAGGCTTGTATATTGTTCACCATTTTTGTTTTTGTGGAACCGGGTGATATCTCACCCCTAAGGCCTGATATCCGGTTCCATTTCTCCAGAATTTGTAGGCATAATTGCCTTTACTAAGACCTGACATTTGGTTCCGTTTCTTTGCAATGGACTTATGTCTAATCATCAGTTCCGTTTCTACAGAGCTGAATGATATCTCATCCCTCGGTTCCGTTCTGTGGGACTGACTTATGTCGCATGCTTCAGTTTTGTTCTACGGGACTGATAGGCATTGCTTCCTTTACTAAGGCCTTATACTTGGTTCCATTTCAGCAAAGCCGACTTATTATTCTTTGATTCTGTTTCAACAGAGCCGAATGATATCTCACCTCTCGGTTCTATTCTGCGGGATCGATAGGTGCGATTGCCTTTACTAAGGGTTGTCATTCTATTTTATTTTGCGAAACCCTTACATAATTTATGAAGCACTTTTTTAGGATCTTTTTGTGGAAAGATTAATTTATTATTTTCTAAAAAAATCTTCATATTGTATTGAAAAGTAAGGATGAAATGAAACTTGCTGACAATGTTATATACCTATGACAGAATGAAATCTATTGATAATATCTCTAACTTATGACAGAATGGAATCTATTGATAATGTCTCTAACTTATGAAAGAATGGAATCTACTGGTAGTACCTCCTAAGATGCTCGACATTCCTTGTTCAGGGGATGTCTCTTCTGTTCAGCCTTTAGAGCTGATAGGCCCCATTTTCTAGGACTTCTTTTACCCTATAAGGTCGCTCCTAAGAATGGGTGAGCTTTCCCTTTGTGTGGTTAGGATTGCTGATGGAGGCTTCTCATAGGACCAAATTTTCCTCTTTGAAATTTCTTATTTTGACCCTCTTATTGTGGTATTATTTAACTTGTGCCTATTGCCTCGCTATTTTGGTTTGGGCGTTGATCCTTGTTTCCTCCAGTGGGTCCAAATTAATTTTTAGCACTTCTTTGTTTATTTCAAGATTGAAGTTCTCTGTCTAGGCAGAGGGTAATTTAAGCTCTATGGGTATTACTGCATCGGACCAGTATGTCATTATGAATGGTATCTCTCCCGTGGACCTTTTTGGTGTTGTCCTCAAAGCTCAGAGTACTTTTGACAACTCTGAACACCAACTGTCTTTGTAGCTTTTCATCTTTTTCTTCAGCCCTATTATGATGTTCTTATTTGTGGCCTCCGCCAGCTCATTGGTCTGTGATGTGCTATTAAGGAGAATTTTTGCTAGATATCATGGGTATGGCAGAAAGATTTTAATGGTTTGCTTCCAAATTATGTTCCATTATTAGTTATGAGTATTCCGGGGACCCCAAACCTGCACATAATGTTCCCCATGAGGAAGTTTTTGGCTTGCATTGTGGAGATGGATCTGATGGCTTTGGCTTCCGCCCACTTAGTGAAGTAATCTACAGTGACAAATATGTATTTTTTCTTTCCAACTACTGGTGGGAAGGGGCCGAGGATGTCCATTCTCCATTGATAGAAAGGTCAGGGGCTGCTGATGGTGGACAGTTTGGTTGTTGGAAGATGGAAAATTGTTGCATGCTTCTGGCAATTTTTGCACCTTTTAACATATTCTTTCTATTCTGCTGCCATGGAGGGCCAATATCCCTGCCTTACTGTCTTGAAAGCCAGGGTTTTTATGCCTGTGTGACTTGAGCATTCCCCCTCATGTGTTTGCTTTAGGATTTCATGCCCTTGCTCCTCAGGCACACACCGAAGGTACGGGTATGAGTGTCTTCTCCTATATAATTTGTTATCTAGATATATAAATTTGGCTGCAAAACATACCAGTTTCTTTGCCTCCAGCGGATCTGTTAGCTCTCCCCTCTTTTCAAGTAGGCTTGGATGGGATCCATCCTAGATGGCTCTAAACATTCTGCCATCATTTGTTCGACCTCGGGGATATTGGGTGCCATGAGATGTTCGATCAGGATGGTTCTATAAGGAAAAAAGAGGGTGCTGTGACCAACTTCGATAGCCCATCGATGTGCTTGTTCTTTTCTTTTGGTACCTGAATGACTGTTATCTTATGAATCTACCCTATTATTGTTTTAGCCGCAGAGAGATATTATTTATCAGTGGTTCTTTGGCATTGTATTCTCCAGAGAGCTGCTTCATCATAAATTAGGAATCGTTGTGGATAGCCAAATTATGAATTTTTAGTCTTTAGGCTAACCTGAGTCCTACCAATAGAGTCTTATATTCTGCTCCGTTGTTTATGACGGAGAAGTTGAACCGTATTACATGCTCAACGCAATTTCCCTCTGGGCTCTAGAGGACGAGTCCTGCCCTAGAGCCATCTTTGGATGAGGAGTCATCTACATATAGTCTTCATACCAATTCTGTGGCTGAGTTATTATGCCCTAGGCTCGGAGTGGCTGATATTTTCTGAGGCAAAAATGTCGACTCAGGATCTGTAACCGCTGGTGGAGTGCTTTCTGGCGGATTAATAACTATAGGTGTAGTGCTGTCTAGTCCTTCTGTCATATAGGCACATTCGACGATGAAGTCAGCTAGGATTTGGCCTTTGATAGTCGTTCAAGATAGGAATTCGATGTCGAATCCACTAAGCTCCATGGACTACTTAACAAAGCGGCTAGAGAGTTTCATCTTCTAGAGGAGCTGTCTGAGTGACTGATTGGTGTAGACTCACATTTGGTATCCTTGGAATTAGGGTCGAAGCCTCCTTACCGCACTTACCAGTACGTAAGCAATTTTCTCCATGGTGGGGTATTTGACTTTTGCTCCCCATAAGATCCTGCTGATATAGTATATTGGCTTTTGCTGTCTATCCCTTTCTTTATATAAGACAACTCTAGTTGTTTTAGATCCTGCTGCAAGATAGAGAAAAATGGTCTCTCCCCTTTCGGGGGCACTTAGTAGTGGGAGGGAGGCGAGGTATAGCTTGAGTTCTTCAAAGGTTTCTCGAGTTTTTGTGCTGACTCCTTAGTTGCTCGGATTCGCAGTTGTCTCTCTGTGGAGATCTTTGAAGAATAGAAAGCTTCTTTCGGCGGACTTCGAGAGGAACATGTTGAGTGTCGCCAGTCCGCCGGTCAGTTGCTAGAGCTCTTTGACGCTGTAAGGTGCTGCCATATCTCGGATGGTTTCGATTTTTTCAAGATTTGCCTTGATGCCCCTCTAGGATATCAAAAATCCCAACAGTCTTCCTGACGTTACCCCAAAGGCACACTTCTGAGGATTCAGCTTCATTTTGTGGCTTCAAAGAGTTTTGAATGTCTCTTCCAAGTCTTAGATGTGGTAGGTTTTAGTTTTGCTTTTTACCACCATGTCATCGACGTAAGCTTCCATGCTCCTACCCAGCTGATGTCTGAATACAATGTTTATCATTCTTTGGTACTTCAATCCGAATGACATTTCCTTGTAACAGAAGGTTCCTACATTAATAACGAAGGCTATTTTCTCCTGATCTGGCTCATGCATTATGATCTGATGGTATCCTGAGAAGGCATCCATGAAAAAGAGTAGCTTGTGGCCTGCAGTGGAGTCTACTAACTGGTTGATGTTGGGAATGGGTAACTGTCTTTTGAGCAAGCTTTGTTCAATAACATGAAATCTACGCACATGCGTCACTTGCGTTTGCTTTCTTTACCATTACCACATTGGATAACCACTCAGGGTAATATACGAGCTTGATGAATTCTGTCTTTAGAAGTTTTCTTACTTCCACCACAATGGTCTCCCTCTTTTCTAGTGAGAAGAGTCATTTCTTTTGTCGCCGCACTAGTTTGTGATTGTCGTTGATTGCTAACTTGAAGGAGATGATCGATGGATCCAGCCTGACCATGTCTGAGGGCTCCCATGCAAAGACATTGGCGTTCTTCCTCAATGTCAACTAGCTTTTCTTGTATTGAGGATTCCAGGGCGGAACTGATCTGTATGGTTTTGTTTTTGGATCCAGTTGTCAGTGGAATCGTGACCAAGGGTTCTATTGGTTCATTTTGAGTGGCTTGTTGTTTATCCCTGCTATCCATGGTGTCTATTTGCATACTTTTTGATGCTTTATCTTCTACCAAAATCTCGTAGCATTCCTGGGCAATTCTATGGTTGCTTTTGGCTATGCCGATCCCATTTTTGATAGGGAATTTGAAAGTGAGGTGGTAAGTGGACATGACTATTTTCATCTTGTTGAGGCCTAGGCATCTCAATATGGAGTTGTACAGTAATGGGATGTTGACTAGCAAAAAGTCTAGGAGGGTTGTGATTTTCTCTAGATCGTCTCCCATTGTGAATGGGAGGTTGATAATGCCTTCTGAAAATACACCGTCTCCTATAAAATCAGGTAGTCATCCCACATAAGGTATTAGTGCTTTCTTGGGGATCCCCATCTTTTCGAAGCAGTGATGGAACACAATGTTTGCTGAGAAACCATTGTCCACCATGATCCTTTTCACCTGAAATTTGTGGATGACCGTCGATATTACCATCGCGTTATCCTGGGGATTCGCTCCGTTTGGTATGTCTTCCTCTGAGAAGATGATGGGGAAGTCTTCCCCCTCACTTTTGCACTTGGAACTCTACTCTATTGTATTTACTTGTTTGGAAGGAGGAAGCTGGTGAACGGGACCACCAGAGATGATATTGATGGTTCCGGTCGTAGGCTAGTTGATTTTTATTGCTGCATCTTTTCACGTTCTTCACATGCTTTTTCTCTTTGTTGTTTGTCCTCCATTCTGGTCTCCACTGTCCTGGGGTCGTTAGACACGTATTATAGTAACTTCTTCCTTTTTATGAGTTTCTTGATTTTCTCTTTTAAGATGCAATATTCATTTGTGTCATGGCCGATGTCTTTGTGAAATAGGCAGTATTTGCTTTGATCCAAGTGACCTCTTCTTTTTATTTTTGGCGGCGGAGCAACCTGGTATCCTTATCTCTAGATTTTGTGGAGGACATGGGTAGCGGAGCAGTTTAAGACACATTTTGGGGCACCTCTATCCACTGTTGTAGGCCCGTTTCTGTCGAATTCGGGCATAGGAGCTGTATGAGTAGATCTATTACTTCGTCGGTGAAAGTTTTCCTCCCGTCACGGTTGGGGAGAGTGAGACTGGCTCCACCTTATTTTTGTGCCCTCTTCCCTAGTGCTTTCATCTGCATCTATGTATCGATTCAACATTTTCAAGAGTTCTGAGTAATCTCTCGGGGGCCACAGATGCAATTAGTATCTTACACTTGCATCCGTGATTCTGCTTTAGAGTGCTGCTGCGGCATGTTATGATCTAGTTTTTTCACGTCTAGTGAATAGTGGTTGAATCTACTCGCATATTCATAGAGGGTCTCGTTCTTCTTTCGCTTCACTATCATCAGTGATTTAACCATTCTTTTCTGCCTCTATTGTGCGATGAAGCATCTTTGAAAGCATTCCCTCAACTTGCCAAAGGATCTGATGGATTCTGGCGCCAAGGTTTTGTACTATGATAGTGCTACTCCTTTGAATTTCGGCAGGAATGCACGGCACTTAATAGCGTTAGAGACCCCCATAAGGGTCATTTGTCCATTGTACCTAGCCAAATGGTCATCGGGATCTGTGGTACCATCATAAAATTTTATGAATGGCACCCTGAATCCTTTAGGGATGGGTTCCTCCAGGATTTTCGGGATGAAAGGGGAATGCTTGACCAACCCCTATCTCTCCAAGTATCCCTGAGTGTTCTGTCTTTCTAGTCTAGTGATATCGTCTGTAGGGTTTCTTCTCACCTCCGGATGAGAAGACACTTCTCTTTCCTAGTTGTAGTTGACTTGCCTTTGGGCCGACTCTAGGATGGTATTGACTGTTTTCACTTGGTTGCCAGTTGGTGTGCCTACAGCTGCCAGTTGCTACCTGAGAATATCGGGAGGTGGTAACCCAATGACAAGAGCGGTGAGGAGAGTATCGGTTTTGCCTAGATTCTCAGATCCGTGCAGTGCTGGATTTGCTTGACAGCGGGGGAGAGGAGGCGATGGTGGGATTTCCATTGCGAGAGATCTATCAAGAGTGTTCCTTTGCTATTGTATGAATTATTGCATCATTTGTTGCATCATTTTACACATCATCTATTGCATTGTCTGTTGGCTTATCAACCCAGGTTAGGCCGATAAGTCTTCTAGTGATGCCGCTCCACCATTTTGGTATGACATGGATGGTGTGTTGTTGGCTGCAACAGGAAGAGAGGAAGTGTTCATTTTCTTCTTAATATCGTCTGACATCTTTTTTTAGACCTTTTGAAATGCTTCCCACAGACGGTGTCAATGTTTGGGTCGTCCCCAAATTGAATGCTGATGTGGCCCTTGAGGAGATCTCTCCTAGAATCTTGCTTGAATAGAACAAGAAAATCAGAGGACACCGGGGGATGTTCCCAGCATAAACACTCTGATGCTCAAGTCAGTAAAGGAAATCTAGTAGAGAGAATGAATGGTAGCAAGAGCCCTTGTTCTTTTGGGTAGTACCTGGGCATATTTATAACCGAGCATAGATTCGTAGCCTAGGATATATGGTGAATGTAGAGTCTTACTAGGAGACGAGTTCTATGTATGACTTATCGGTAGTCTTATACACATGGAACTGTCCAACGTGGTGTGGCGGGGGTCTCTCGTGGCATGGTGTAGCCCGAGGAATTAGGTACTGGTGTTAGGAATCCCTAATAGTTTTATTTAATTTTCAGTTAGTCTAATCCTTTAAACAGTTGTATTTTATATGTATTATGGTATCATGAGAATTTTGAGATAATTTAGATGTGGAATTATAGTTTAATTGATAAAAAAATTTCTTTGTTGAAAAAATATTATCAAATTTTCATATAGTTGGAAGATTTTAATATCACTCATACATCTAGAAATGAACTTCTCATGACGTAGAATGAATTTTACGATTCGAATTCAAGGAATATAGTATATATGTGCTTTTATGGATGAAAAATATAAATGAAATTCGAGCACAGTGAACAGTGATTTTGAACAATAACAGTAAACCATATTTATGTACAATGATTTTGACTATGAATAGTGTGCATATGGTATTTTAAATAGTGATTTTGATTATGAACAATATACATAAATAGTGAATAGTGAATAGTAAATAATAAATTGTAATAGTAAATAGTAAAAATAAATCCTTTCCCGTGCAGGAGAGCAACTATTTTTGGAAAGAAAAAAAGTGGGAAGGTGTAAATTCAATCTCTAGAAGAAAAGTTCTTCCATTTACAAGCCTTGGAAAGTAAGAGTTTTGTGTAAAAGCTTAAATCCTTAAATTTTGAATAAGTAGAAAGTGATTTTTCTAAACTCATATATACATTGATATAATTCTTATGCATTATGTTTGAGCCATGTCAAATTCATTTTAGATTTATACTTTGAGTTCTTTGTTTGAATAATTTAAATGAGGCTTTATTGTATTGAGCATGCTTTGCATGTCTTCCCCATATTTTCTTTTATTATTTATGATTTTATGAATTTTTCCCAATATGTATGTGATAAAATGCCTAAGTGAAGGGTATATCTTATTTATAGACTTTGTTGGGTTAATCTAGAGCATGCATAACATGTTAAAGTATTAGAACCACAGTTGTGTATATTAGTGATGTTGCAAGATGGATAAGATAGGCCTTGGGTTACATATGATAGATGATATATAGTATAAAATTTGGTATGCATCATGCAAGATGACATGGGTGATTGAGATGTGCACATGATAATGATAATGATGATAATGATG
>JAYJMB010040594.1:21555-32480 GCA_036873735.1 Pouteria campechiana
ATGATAATGATGATAATGATGGGGTGGTTTGCTTGGCCTGTGCGGCTGCCTGAATGACTAAATGTTATGAGATGCATATAACGTAAGTAATAAGGGGGTTTGATCGGGCAAATATGTAGCATGAATAGATGATGTACATGATCTAAGTAATAAGATGTTTAATTGGGCAAACATGTAGCATAAATATGAGATGTACATGTGGGGTTTAATTGGGCAAACATTAGGAACATATGCAGTTTCCAATGTTTGGGTTCAGCGATGATCTTTCAAGCGGGCCATAACTAGCTAAAAGGTAGAGGTTAGTGGGGCTTGAGAGGGAGCTTAGTGTGCCTATGGGACACTACACATTGGTCAGTGATCCATTTTGCCAAACATTGGGGCCACGACTCAATAGGGCTAATGATCTATATTGACCTCATAAGGTGTGAGGGCTTGGGCCTAGGCCAAAGTGAGTTTCATATCTAGATTTGCATTCATAATATAAGTTAAGAATTCCTGTTTATACTGCATAATTGTTGCTTGTATGAGGCTATATAATAGCTAAGGATTCATAGACATGGCATTAGGTTGAGTATGGTCATGAGATTAGTTAATGGTCAAACTTGATTAAGTTTGTGATTTATGTAAAACATGATGTGAATTTTATAACTATGTTTGATATGATTAGCCGATAGGCAAATGAGTGATGGTTAAAGTGTGACCAAGGAAAGTTATCTGTTGCTTTTACTTGTCTATCTACTGAGTTGTTCAGCTCGCTTTATTTTAAAATCTTAACAGGTTTACTTGAGGGAGCCTAATCTGGCGTTGAAACTCCAGGTAAGGAAAATTGATGAAGTCTAACTAGTTGTGTTATTTCTTTTTGTGATATATATATATATGTGTGTGTGTGTGTGTATTTTGTGAATGTATGGGATGTATATGATCATATTGTATCATTTTGATATGTAGGACTTGTCATAATTAGTAATTTTGATGGGAGATTATATATATTAAAAGATTATATACTCTAATCAGTTATGTACCTACATTGTGTGTATATCTTATGGATTGTGGCCATTGGTATGGTTATAATGATGTGATTTGTGCTAATGTAAATTCTACTAATTTAGTCTATCTTGTGATTATGGGGAGATGATTGGTTGACTTACAAATAGTGCATATCTCCGTTAATGTTGATTGACGGGGCACTATACCAATATAACTTAATATTAAGAGTTTAGGTGTGAACTATAGGAAGTCATTATGAGGTACTTTTTGGGCTAAAGAGTAGACTTAAAAGAACAAAACTATGTAGGCTCTGTATGCCAGAAAGATCTGGTGGACCAAAAGTGGATAATATTTTAGATTGGTTAGAGTTGAAAGTGTTACACATCGTGCTTAGAGTAATGAATTTTTTTACCAAACCACACAAGGCCTACTTGACAAGAAGCCTCTAAAATTAGCTAGCGTAAATCAATATTTTGGGTTCATATAAAACACTCAATGGCTTGTATCATGATCTCGTAAATCACTACCCGTGGAAATGTTGTTGTCCATTTTTTGTCGTTGTCTCTTTTACAACTTACAAATGAAATTGTTACCATCAATTGAAATGGTTTCTTGAATTTCAGGTAATTAAACAAGTCATACTAAGCATTATGATTTGATTAGATTTGAGACATATATCACCATAGCCCTAAATTAGTTATTCGCATGAAAAATTACTGTAGAATCATCATCCATACCAACAAACACAGCTCAAAACTGTTACTTAGGAAGATTTCCTTGTATACTGAACTCAGCCAATATCAGATGGTTGGACTAACTTGTGTAATTTCTGCATCATGCAAAATTGAAACCTGTGCTGGTTGTGATGGACTAAAAACCTATCAATTGCCCAATGCTGCCAGAAGAACGATTCCCGTCTAGAGGTCTGATTCACAGAATCATCATATCCCATCTTCATTCATGAAACGAGGGGCAGGCAGCTGTCTGTTTGGTCAATGGGTTTGTTGATTAGATCAGATCATCACATATTTCATGGCCCGGAAAGCAAGGCTCATGATCACGGTCATGTACCAACCTTGTCGAGAAAGTAATCAAAGAGCATCTTTCATCAAGTTGCACGTATACTTCAATGGGTAAGCACCGGATGTCTGATTCTCTATGCGACACATCACAGGTTTTGCCTCTCATCTGCCCTCTTTGCTTTGTCGGATGACTATCGTTTTAAAAGTATAGTTGAGGAAGAAAATGGGATGATGAACTATTTCAATGACCTTGTCCTCAATTTAAAACAATGGGAGAGTCTACTTTTGGTTAGAGTCATTTAAGTCCAAAGTCATCCTTCAAAGAAACCAAGTTGCACAAGAAAGCCACAAGGCAATGTGGGGAAGAGCACAGGAAATTTCCAAGTTTGGTAGTAGTTGAATTACTTTTACTACAGTTTGTTAATTAGAAGAGACTTGTAAATATAGCCAATGAGGTAAGGAAAGGAGAAATGTTCAAGCGTTTCAAATCCTACTCCTTTTATCTTTGGATTGACCTTGGTGCATGGGCTGATGTCACTTGTGTACAGCAATAGAAAACACCCACAGGGAACAAATATTGGATGGAAGCCACATCACTTCCCTCCAACCACTCTACCCATATGTCAAGTTAAGTCGCCCAAAATGCCCCTTAAATTTCTCCCAAAAAACCCCCCATTTCAATAGCCATTGCATTTGGACCTTTCAAGAAAGTCAAAAATGTCTTTGAAAAGGAAACTGACACTCAATGATTGAAAATTGAAATCACATATGGAAGCATGGATAGATAAATGCCATATCATAAAAATAAAAAAACCCAATTGGAAAAAAAAAAATCTCCCCAGTTCTTTTTTTTTATTATTATCGTTTTGCATTTTTAGGGTGGGCCAACCCCAAAAGGGCATTGTTGTCCATGTGAGGAGGATGACATGTCAGTCAGACGGAGGCAAGGGGCATGCGTGATAAAATCACAAACAAACAGGGGTGTTTGAGGAAGAAAATGATTTTTCCCGTGGGAGAAGGCAATGATACGATGACAGCCTCCAGAGATTCTGATTGACGACTTCCATGCACGTATACATAATCAATTTTGTAAATATATATATATATATACATATATATATATATGCATCCATTTGTACAAGACTGTGTAACAGTTGCCACCTTCTCTTAAACATCATGAGGTCATGGTGCTTGGAATACTGAAGGATTTTCAAATTCACACACCCACCTAAGTATCTAACAATCCAACTGAATTAAGGCTATCAAATCCACCGTATAAAATTCAATTGGTATATAACCCATGACGATGGGGACAATCAATTTAAAATGGGCTACAGTCGCATGCCAATATTATCATATAATTACTGTGAAAATGCTCAATTTCGTCACTTAATTATATTCTTTATCGAAAATAATATTTAAAATCTTAGTTAAAGAAATGGTGATAAGCATAATAAATGAATTGAATTTTTAAAAATATTCTCATTAGCTCCTTTTTAATTTTATAATTACTGTAAAAACATTTATATATGAGTTTGACCTATTTATTATTGATTTATGCAGGCTATAGATAAATTAAAAAGATTTTTAAACCTTAAATGGAATACCAGATATTTTCTTCTTATCAAATTGTACTAAAGATTTGGAACCGACTCTTAAATTGAAACACCTTATTCAAGTGATAGGACAAGGCTTCAAACTAGAGTCCTTAGGGAGGATATTAGGTGGAAAAATGTGGGTATGTGCATTCATTCGGACCCAACAAGAAAAATAACATGATCAAGAGGTGCCTTTTTTTTTTTTCTTATCATCAATGTACCCGTGAAACATAAATATAACTTTTGGGGTCCGTTTGGAGAGGTGAAAAGACATGAAAGTTATGTCATTTTTATTTTTATTTTTTCTCAAAAAATACTTTTAACTCAATCTAAACAAAAGTAAAGACTTTTTGTATTTATTTGTTTTCTATTGTTTACATCTTTAAATATTATTTTTATGTTTTTCATTATTACTCAATTTTTTTCAAAACATCATTATCATTTCATTTTTTACCTCAATTTTTCATAGAAATTATGCGATTTTTTACTTTATTAACCTATCTTATCTTGTTTTATTCTCATATTTATTACACTATTTTTATCTTTTTTTCATTCCTATAATTTCATTCCCACTTGATGGATGAGATGGTGAACTAACAACCAAGCGTCTTGTAATTATTTCTCCCGAGAACCCCCGGCGTGATGACTCTCTCGTCCGGCAATCCTTCCAAAGATCTTGAAACTTCGTTCCCTTGAAATTATTTATTTTATCTTGTTTTTATTAACTATTAAGTATACGTGATATTCGTTCATAAAAAAATACAGCTGCATGTTTGAATACCGATATTTTCTACGTTATCACGTGGAAACATGTTCGTTTTAAAATGCAAATATTATAAGCAAAAGAAAAGATATAATAATTGGACAACTATCTCCGTATAGTTTAAATTTTTGTATCTAAAATTTAGGCTGGTGAGCTTTGTACGTTTAGTCAGTTCTTTGACAAGGTATCAGTGGTACTACCACCCATGCCTTCATTGGCGGCTATCCTAATCATGCCATTCATCTTCTCTACTCCTAAACGTATCCCCATCACGAGACCAGAATCCCAAATCCTGATCAATTTGCATCCAAAATAGATTTGATGGACTAAAATTTTTCCCCTCAATTTGCGCCGTTGATTGTGTTGGATGGGAATCATGGTTTTTAGTTCAATTATTTAGAATCGGTCAGCCAAAGAAGGGGAGGATTGAAGTGATTCTCTGTTTACAAACCATGTACAATTGCCCCACAATGTGAAAAGCTCAGATCGAGGCATCAATGGCCTGCTTGTGCATGGCTGATGGTTTTGAACCAAAGAGCACGCATGGTAAGGATTATCTTTTGGTCAGGAACAAAACACCCTGAGATTTTGAGACGTTGGCTGCTTAAGTATTATAGTAATTGTTTGGTAAGGGAGGCTGAACTGCGCAGTGACGACATTCAAATACAGACAATGTTGAATGATATTTCCATTATCCCCCATGAAAGAACATTTGAAAAAAATCTAAAATGGGGACGTAATAGTGACGAGGGTAATCATGATTAAAATGATGATGGAGATAAAATCAAAGGCACTAACAAAAGGATTAATCACCTGCAATCATGTGGACCAAAGGGCTTGACCCAATTAAGTCGCGGGTGCCTACAATTGGGTTCATTGCATGGAATACATATGAATATAATTACTGTTTAAGCAGCCTCTTCTTATAATTAGTCAATGCCTCAGTCAGTCTAAGCATGTTTTATTTCTTCAATATGAAATGCTTGGAAATCAGAATGCCTGTAGATGACAATGCCATAAATGTGTTGAATGGTGAGTTTTTGGGTCATTATCCATGGGTTAGTTGATTCAACCCACGGATTCTGGTAAGCTTAATTCTACTTTATTAGGGAGAAGAGTGTGGTCTTGATGACTACGGTGAAAATAGAGGAAAGAAAGGCCAAAACAAAGAGAAGTACTGATTTCTAACAAGCATCTGAATTCGTGTATTTCTCATGTGTGAGAAATCCCGTTGGAGGCCGATGAAGGATGGTGGACAAATTAAGGAGAGAGATAAAAGACTAATCATTACGGCGGGTTAACAACTGGCTGCATGCTTACCTCATGGCTGCCTTTCTTAACGAATTCTTTGGCCAAACATGTATATAATGGGCATTTGGCATCTGCCGGAAGAGATTAAACAAGGTTTTGTTGGTGAAAAGGAAACGAGATGGAATTTTTTTGTTTTATTTTTAATTTCTTATAATTGATGTGATATTTATCAACTATAATAATTCTACTTATCTTATGAATAATAATAATATTCATATTAATCTCTATATATATCAAAAAATATTTATTTTTATCTTTATTAATTTTATTTTTCATGGTAACTCAAATTTTATATTATAAGAAAACCATAAGATTAGTTATACTTTATGGGTAGCATGTTGGGCAAGAAAGTAGCGACATATTTATTAAATGATGGAAATAAACATGTTAACAAGAAAGAGTATCAAAACCAAAATGATAAAATTAATTAGGAATGAAGTAATTTAAGACAACCTAAAGGTAAAGTTAATAAGTAAAAAATAAGAAAAAATATCTTTACTTTGTTTAGTTTTATAAAATGAAAAATTATTCCAGTTATAAGGAATGAATTTATGAAAACAAAACGCTATAAAAGCAATAAAAGAAGACAAAAGAATATGACTACAGATATTTGGGAAAGATATAAAAAAGGTGGAAGTTAAAGAGGACATAATTCAACATGGACAAGAAGAGTGAAACAGAAATCCATGTGGCCAATTCCAATTAGATTAGATGAAAAACAACATTTCAAACATCCATGTATATATTTTTTTCTCAAAACATCAACGAAAATAACACAAACAGCATATGTGAACATACATACACAAATAAACGAAGAAATGAAATTGCACTGAATATTTATCTTTCTGTGTTTGGACGTTATGTACATACGAGAATGGGCCCACATTCTCCCTCCAGCTGCTGTAGGGAATTCACGTCTACGTCCATCTCAATGTGCAAAGCAAGATGTGATTAACTACTCATTTATAGCTTTTGATGGGCCCCAAATGGAAGAACTACCCTCCTCTAACATTGCCATGCCGTTCCACTCTAACATTTCTTTAATCCAGAGCTGAAAGACAGCATTAGCCATTCCCACACTCCATCTCTCTCTCTCTCTCTCTCTCTCTCTCTCTCTCTCTCTCTCTCTCTCTCTCTCTCTCTCTCCACAGGGTTTGGTGGAGCCCAAATTTAGACCTCCGCTCTCTCTACCCCTTAGGGTTTGGTGGAGCCCAAATTTAGACCTCCGCTAGATTTTTGCGTGTCTTGGCAGGGGAAGTGTGTCATTGGTGGAAGAAGAAAGGCAAGCTGACCACCCCCTAACTTTCTCCATGGCTGTTGGAAAATCAAACCATTTGACCCTGGAAGAGCAGCCTGCCATGTGGCGTCATAGCACCTAATCCCTGCTGTCCAGTCCTGTCCTACGTGGCTACCCATTGGCCAGAAACTGAATGGGGACGAGGCTATTGCTTTGCCTAGCCTAATTAGGCAAGGTCTGGCGGTCTGCAATACGACTAAGATGGCCCTTGGAGAATGCATAGTGCAGTAGGTGGGCAGAGAAATTGAAGATCATGGCCAATGTTTTAGAAATTTGACTGGAAGAATGAACCAACAAACCGGTTCACAAATTTTTAAA
Source organism: Pouteria campechiana (assembly GCA_036873735.1). Lineage (NCBI taxonomy): Eukaryota > Viridiplantae > Streptophyta > Magnoliopsida > Ericales > Sapotaceae > Pouteria > Pouteria campechiana. The sequence continues at coordinate 28,852 of JAYJMB010040594.1, forward strand.
TAATAAATTTATATATATATATATATAAACTGTGGTTCAAGTCTCTTTTTCTATTATTTTTATACTTATGAAATATTTAACTACCTTTAATTATATATAATTACTTTATTTTTGTATTAAAACAAACTTATCTATCTCATCATTATTTAGTTTTCTCTCTCTCTTTCTTGTAATCAATGTTTTAGTTTATAATAAGATGTTTGAATATTTGGAATTTTTGTGTGCTTATCTTATTCTCCTTTGACAAGATAAAAAAAAATTTTTTTGCAAAACATTCAAGAAATTAATGATCATGATCCTACTGATGATATAGATGATATAAACATCATTTGTGTTTTAAAAATTTTAAGGATATCTATATCTCATGTTTCAAGACAAATCAAACTACTTAAACAACAAATTGGCATGCTGCTAGTGTAAGGGTTTGAATGCTTCTGACTTTTTATTTATTTTTGTCCTAGTATATTACTGAATTGTTCTTAGAAATAGACTGATTATTATTAAATGAAATCATGGATATTACAGAAAATAATTATTATGAATATGATTTTATGCAAATTGAATTTTCCAATCTCTATAACTGAGATTCAAAAATATATGACTACACAAACTCAGAATATATGACTACATAAACTCGGATTAAAAACTGATTAAAAACCTTGGGAATCAATTTGTTATTAGAGCCTGAGAATAGAAAATTGTTTCAGAATTTCTTCTTAGAAACTATTAACACGAAGTTACCCAAGAGGTAGTTACCTGTGTTAGCAGAAACCTTGAATGAATTTGGACTATAAGACATTAACTATGTTAGTAATGACTTCTAGGAATATTTCGAGATGACCTTTTTCCTCTAGCTCTCTTACTTTTTCAAACTTCTTAAATGAAATAGATTTTAAGTATACAAGAAATATAAAATATGACCAAAGAAGCCTATGAAAATGTTGAACAATCTATTTAAAATTGAAAAATACCTAAAGTTCCTATGAAAGAAATTTATAAAGTTGGATTATTTGATTTTCTTACTGAATATAGAATTAAAACTTTAAAAACAACTCTTGAATTTACAGAGAAAAATCATAAGATAAAATTATTAGCAAAAGAACCTATACAAGATCTAATAAATAGAGGATTTAAATTTATACACTTTGGACTTATCCAAGTAGCTATTCAACCTTTAATGAGAGCAGGAATTTCAACCACTATATTAGCTTGTTTAAAAGACAACAGATATTATAAATTTTAAGATTTCATTTCAAGAATAATTCAAACATCATTATATGCTGAATCTATTTATTTCAATAGCTTTCCAAACTTTTCAGTAAGCTTATTTGGTAAAAATTTTATTGAATCATTATCTTTATTAATACAAATGCAAGGATTCAATATGATTGAAGGATCTAAACTTTATGTATTCAATATAGAATATATTACAAAGCTAAGAAAACTCTTATTCCTTGATATCTATTATCTTAAGAAAAAGGACCTACTCCTTTTTTTTTATTACTAACCCTATTCATAAAACAATAAAACCAAGAAAAATATTATAGTCAAATGTAAAATTACTATTAAAATGGACTATTCAAAATAAACAACCAGAACAAGTAATAAAACAAGGGTCATCTAATATTGAATCTATAATAGAAACTCCTAATGAAATAACATTACGTTTCCAACAACCTATAAAAAGAAATTCTATTCATATTCCTAGACCTTCAAGTTCAAATTCTCTTACTATTATTGGAACTAATTCTAATTCAAGACTTCGAAGATTATCCAAGTTAACTCCATCTAAAAGATTTCCTTTAAAATATGAATCAAATATAGCTAGACCACAAAGAATAACTCTACCTAACATTGAAATGGAGCCATCTGAGTTAGATTTCCTACTAAATGTTATAATAAGTACCTCTAATTTTGTCTTTAACAAAGAATTATTATTACAAGAATATAACGCTACACATAATACAAAAAAGAAAAATTTTATCCAAAAAACCTATTCAAAGCAAGAACTAATGTTATTTATATAAACAAAATGTCAGATTCTTTAATTAGTATGATAACCAAGTAGAAAGGGCTATAAATACAATGAGAACTCCTGCAAGAACTTCAAATCCTTTAGGACAAGATTCACCGTCTCCCAACTTTACTCTACCTCCAATAGATACAATAACTCCTGAATTTAGAAAAATAGAACAAATAGAGAATTAGAAGGATTAGTTATACAAGAACCATATAAAAATGTATTTATAAAGAATTGCCTATTTAACTTAAAGATTTATCATAAGTTATTGAACAAAATGATTTTACTAATCACAAATTAATTACTTTAGAACAAAAAATGAAAGAACCAGATAATAATAATAGATCTATCTTTCATGGCAACATGCAATTTTAGAAATATCGAATCTGCCTTTCATAGCAATTTGTAATATTAGAAGCAATATTTTGTGAAAAATCATGGCTTGGTACACTGCTTGGTTTGTACTCTTTCATCTTATCTGGCAACGACACATCCGAATGGTATTTCCAAGCCATCTGCTTCTATGCTTGCTTCATTTCTATGATGCTCCCAGTCCCAATCGACTAGAACCCTTATAGGCGGTTAGACAGTTAATTCTTGGATGTTGATATAGTGGAAAATGTTTCCTGGTGAGTCGCTTCTCCTGGGCTTTTGCATTTGAGAAAGAGCTTGTGCATTGTGCCATATAGTCAAAGATGCTAATAGAGGCATCATTGGGTCTTTAAAGGTGTTTATTAGCGATAGGAAATGGATTATTCTATATTGAAGAGTTTAGAGGAAAATTCATGTTGGCTGGTTGATCATTCAACATAGCTTTACTTCAATGAACCTTACCATAAATGGCGCCAATGTTAAGGTCTTGCCCAAACCACTCTCCAAGAATCCCGTGTGAAAATCCTAAAATACAGAGAAAACATCAGAGGGCATCGGGGTGGTCCCGGTATGGGCACTCCGATGCTCAAGTCAATAATAGAACTTAGTAGGGATTACATGAAATAGAGAGAGCTTAGAGAGCTTATCTAAGAGAGTGCATACCTGATGTACTTACAGTTGAGCATGATGTATATACATAATACCTATAGAGGTGGAATGACGATTCTTGTTAGAGGATGATTCTTGAGAGATATGTATCCTAGTCCTTTTAGGATTTCCCTTTAAGAAATGTTTTTAAAGTTTCACAAAATTGGATTGTAGTTGGAAGATGTTTTCCATTAAATAGTAATCTAACATGGCGTGGTGCCAATTGGATAATGGATATTCTGTGTTAGAATTCCTTAACAAGTAGCATATACTAGAATGGAAATTGGTATGTAAATTGGAATAAATGTAGGTTAAGATAGCATGTCACCATATGTAAATAAAGTTATGCAGAATTTTAGTAGGATGGACAATATGATGATCTTTTTAGCCAAAAATTGAATTATATATATATATGGGGATGATCATGTGAGATCGATCTCACATGATCAAAAAAAATATTTATAAAAATTGAAAAATTGTAAAACTTAGTTTATAGGTAAAGCTCACTGTGATTTTTAAGTTTGTAAAAAAATAAAAAATAAAAAAATAGTGTTTTGAGACCGGTCTAACATGATCATCCCCCGCTATA
>JAYJMB010040605.1:0-32467 GCA_036873735.1 Pouteria campechiana
GATGGACTATCCAGAACCTCCACTTATAGCCCAGGACTTCCTTCCTTGGCTTTCCGATGTGGGAAGTGTCACAATTTTGACCTTGAAAAAGATGCACACCAAGCATAGTTTAGTAGCCACAACATGTGCATCCAAAAGATCTTTCCGAATTGGGGTCATATATGCGATTTCGATACCCATACCCAAAGTTATGGCCAAAATATCCAAGCGTATCAAAAATTGCCCAAACTAGGAAAAGATCATGATTATCTACAATCTTTGCGTTGATCTGCCAACTCAAGTTATCTCAGTGCCAATAATGTGTCATTTGAGAACTTAGCATCATCTAACTTAGATCCTCCTGTATCAGTTGCCTCAGGTTGGAAAGAACTCATCCTCAAGTTCACAATAGCTTCATCTAAATCCATAAAACAGAGATTCAGGTGTTTCACATTGAAGACATCAGAAGTCCTTAAATGACTGGGAAGGCACAGTCTGTATGTGTTATCATTGAGCTTCTGCCGGATTTCATAAGGTCCCATCTTCTGCTCCTTAAGCTTATTATACTCTCTAATAGGAAAACAATCATGAGTTAATACCACCTAAACAAAATCACCAACATCAAAAAGTACTTGATGATGGTAACCGTCGGCTTGAACCTTGTACTTCTGCTCATGTATACCTCGAAGATTCTACCATCTCATCTACCTGTGACTCAAATGACCCACACATGGAATAGGGGCTAAGTCAAGCACCCTAAATGGATTCTGACCATAGACAATCTCAAATATTCTCATTCTTGTGGTCTGTTTTTTGACTTATTATAGGCAAATTCTACTTGAGATAATGTTAAATCTCATTGCTTTGGTTTAGTTCCTGCCAAACTCCTCAAAAGTTTCCCAAACTCTGGTTCACCATCTCAGTCTGACCATCTGTCTGGAGGTGTTAGGCACTGCTAAAATTCAATTTCATCCCTAGTTTCTCCCATAACCTCCTCTAGAAATGACTCATGAACTTGGTGTCATGATCTGAAGTAATGAATCAGGAAACACCATGTAAACACACAATCTCCCTAAAGTAAAGATGGGCAATTTAGGTAGCATCCATTATTTTCCTAGAAGCTACAAAATGGGTCATCTTGCCACAACCAAAATAGAATCCAAGGACCGTTGGGTACTGGGTAATTGCAACACAAAGTCCATGCTAACATCAAACCAAGGGGCTTCGGGTACAGGTAAAGGTGTGTACAAGACCGCATTAGTGAGAACTCTCTTGGGCCGTTGACACACATAACAATGCTCCACATAATGAGCCACGTCAATGGTCAATTTGGGGCAATAATAATTAAAAGAGATTAAAGTCAACATGTTATAGTGCCCAAAGTGACACTTGCTATGAAGTTTGCTAATAATTTATTGCATTGGTGAACAATCTAGAACGCACAACTATAATCCACGAAATGGATAACCATTATGCAAAATAAAATCATGTTATTGACCATCAGTTACTACCTAAATTATCCTCCCAAAGGAAGGATTTGCAACATACATTTTAGACAAAGCCTCAAATCCAGCAACTCTGGTGCTTATGGGGGTGAGGAGTAATGTACGATGACTCAGTGCATCTACAACATGGTTCAAACTCTCTGCTTGGTGCCTTAGCGCAAACATGAACTCTTGCAAGTACGCCACCCACTTGGCATACCGTCTACTCAGCTTGTGTTGGCCATTGATGTACTTTAGGGCCTCATAATCAATCCTAAGAATGAACCCCCTTTGTACTAGGTAGTGATGCCAATGCTTTAGGGATGGAACAATGGCATAAAACTCTAGATCATAGGTGGAATAATTCTTCTTAGATCCTTATAGTTGTCAGTATTATTATATATAATTTAAATGATAATAAAAGTTATATTAAAGAGAAGAAACTTCTAAGCTTAAATCTCTAATGATCATAGGTATGGTTATGAATTAATAAATATTAATTAACATAAATATATAACCATAATAATTAATTAAACATGCATACAATCTTCACTTATGGTGCACATATCGTAAACATTAATTAATCTTTTAAGCATAAATTTGCTAAATCATATTAAGTACCATGATTACTTAAGCTTTCATATTATGCATTTAACAGAAATGTATATTATCTTTGCTTTACAAAATGATACAATCACATGAAGATAAAATACATTCTGATATTATATAAATGAAAGCTAACAACTTAGCAAGTGAAGAAAACTTCAAGTATAGGATAATAATCGTCTGTAACAAACTGCCATAACTATCTGTTACATTCTAAAGGAACTGAACTAATGAAAATCATGAAAGAAGAAGAAGAAAACAGAAGGTTTGGAGATAAGAAACAAAAAGGTTGTATTAGATGCTTTCACAAACTAAAGCAATGGGAGACAACATAATTTCAAAGATGCACTACAACGAGTTTGCATTGTCTATCATCCTCAATAAGAAAATGTCAATAGACAAATGCAAAACAAGAAGTTAAAGATGAAGCCATGGTTGAAGAGCATCAAGTCATTTGAGAAATTTAAGCTTTCTACATCGACCAAAGAAAACTTGTCTGAAATGAAGAAAGAAGAAGAAGCTTCATCAAATACTCAGACAAATGAAGAAAGAAGAAATTGTCACCCAGATAATCATGCACAAAGAAAAGAAAACTTTGCCTAATCTAAAAATTTAGAAGATTGGATTAGTCTAAGGACAAAAAGCCAATATAAATAAAGGAGTGTAACTTCAGTTGAGCCAAGACAGACAAACCAAAGAATGAAGAATTAAAAAAGTTGCAAGAACAAACCCCTCCTATTGCTCAAAGTGTGCAGAAAGCCAAAGAACTTCACTTCATTTGTAGATTAAAGGTCATCTGTTATGACAGACAAAGTATCAGCCAAAGCAGAAGACGATGTAGAAGCTGCACAGTGAGCACAGATGAAGCTAAACAAACAAAGAGCTACTTGGACCAAAAAGGGACTTCAACAGACAAAGGCACGATCATTTACAACTTACAATAGAACAATGAGACATGCAAAATATGCAGTCCAAGACAAAGGAGGCCATAGTTTGTCTATTGCTTACATCAAACAAATATCACACTTTGTTTGTGTGAGCAAGTTATAGTAAGCTTCATCTACCACCTTCAATTGACAATGAGGAACAAAACAAGAATACAACACTTCATTTGTTGGAATAAGAAAAAGCAAACTTCTTCTGCCACCTTCAATAGATAACGAAGAATAAAGGAAGAACATCTCACTTTGTCCGTTCATATAGAAGGAGAAGTTTGTCAATCCATCAACCCGACTTTGTCATTGCCATCAAGAGCTAGTTTGTTATTTACAACAGACAAAATACATTACACTAAGGATCGATCAACAAACAAATCTCCTGGAGAAATTTTGGTAGAATAAAGAAGAGTTTGTCTTTCAGTCAGTTCGACTTCATTTACACCATTCAAAGCTCATTTGATATTTGCAACAGACAAATCACTCCTATGGAAGATCAACTGACAAACAAACCTTGAAGAATCTATCTGCAACTTATGATAGACAAATGCAGATAGAGAGAGGCTATGACTTGTTAAAAGGAAAATTAATTTATGTGACTGACGTTCAAATGACATCTGCACTCATGTCATCATTGTGCAGACTTCTACCAGTCATCATTTCTTGCAATAAGTGGTGTTGTAAGTTTTTCAAAGCTGTGATGAGTCAAATGAGGAACACTTTTTGACATAGCTTATCCTCCTCTCTAAATGGCAATGCAGCAGCTTAAGATAAATCAAAATGGCCTAAACTTCAACGGTAGAAAATTTAAATGGTCTTATTCATTCAATGCTGCTCTCGTCTCTGCATTAATCAATTCCTATCTTCTCCAATAGTTGACGATATGAAGAAGCTATTTAAGGAGAAAAGGTGGGATATTTCGGGTTGGTGAAGGAAGAGATTTCAAATGATCTTAATGTTATGCAAATCCTTCTACCCATGGCCAAGAGCTTGAACGACCATCTATCTTTCATGAGCTTCAATCTGTATATTTTTATTGCCATTGAGTTTACATGTTAGGAAGATCTTTCTATGTTGTTAGAGCTATAAAAGATCATATCTTCCCCAGTGCTTTATTGTAATACTTTGTAAAGTGTTAGTTTTTTTGGTTAATCTAAAAACTAGAGAGTTGTTGGTGAGCTCAAGAAAACCATAAAGTTTGCTGGTGATCTTCAAAACCAATGAGTTTCTTGGTGAACTCATGAAACTAGAAAAGTGCTAGGAACACTATATTTATGCCTCCTAGAACTGAAATCCAAAAGAGTATTGGGAATACTGCTACCGCCCTCTAGAGCTGGAATCTAGAAGAGTGCTGAGAGCACTTTATATTTCCATTATATGGGATAGAATGGAATCTAAGGCACAATGAGTGTGTGCTCTTGGAAGAGTGGATGTAGGGACAGGGTCTTGAACCACTATAAAAATCATCTTGTCTATGTGCGTGTGTTTGCTCATCTATTTTATTCTTCATGCATTTTATTGTTTCTATTATTTATTGTATACCACACCATACACAAACACAAAAAGAGAAAAATGATTCAATAGGGGTAAACTAATATTTTTTTTACCCAATTCACCCCTATCCTCTTGGGTTGAGCCATCCTTCAGGAACCTACAAGTGGTATAAGAGTGAGCTAGATAAACAATTCTAGTGATTTGTTTTGGCTTACCCAACTATGTCATCTTTTATCTTCTTCAAAGAATAGTCCATCTCCTATCTTCCAAACTTTTGATAGAAATAATAGAAAATGAGATTGGAAACACTTCTTATGGCCAAATAATTTTCATCTATGGAAAGTTATTTGCATTGGCATAAGCGAGGATGAAATGAGAGCAGAGTTGAAAATATTGAAAACTCTCTATAAGCTTTCTGTCCCACCTTTCGCAAGGATATCTTGGCCTATAAATTGATATGAGAAATCTTAGACAAGCCAAAGGCAAATTACTAAGGGGCAAAACACATGGCACTCACATATCACTTATGTTATTATTTAGACTAACTTGAGTGCAGGAAATCTAAGAAAGGAGAAAATAAACTCCTGAAGAAAAAGAAAGAGTAAGGAGACTTGGTTTAAAGAAACAAATTAAAGACATGATGAAATACCAAGTTTCTTCAGAATAAATAAGAAAAGGTAAGTGTAGGTATGACAATTAAACTCAAATGCCATTATTGAATATGTCATTATCTGAATTTTTGAAGTATTTACTTGCACATTTCTTTTAGTCCATTCTTTTGTTAATAAAGTTTCTATGTTCAGTCTTTCAATTTATCTCATCTATGTACATGCTTTTAATTTAACCCTTACATTCAATTATTCTGATTAATTATACTCTTGTAGAATTAGATTTATATCCTTACACTGCTTTTTAAAATTTTGATTACTTATATCTAAGTAGTCATTTGTACATATTCATTTGTAGAAATCAAAGTTTATTCGCTAAATTTTTATTTTATGAGAAATAGAGTTTATAGTTAGAATTTTGTCCATACAACTTAATTTGTATATTGTTTAAGAATTAAATTTTGAAACTATACTTGTATATTTCTGCATATTCATTTATTCTTACACTTCATCTATAGAAACTAAGTACTATACGTAAAATTTTAATTAATTAGCTAACTGTACATTTATAGAGATAAAGATTCATTTATAGTGTAGTTTGTATATATATATATATGTATACTCTGATCATTCATTTATATAGGAAAATATAGAATTAACACTAGGATAAATAAAACTCTAAAAAACATAAAGTAAAACTTCTAAAATAATTAAGAAGTACAAAAAATAATGATGAATAACCTAAAACTAGGAATGCCTAAGAGACACATAACTAAAAGAAAGATAAAATAATGAAACGGATTGATTATGCTCAAATCAGTACAGAAAAAGGAAGAGCAATCCAGCACATAAGGTTAATTGTGATTTATATCTGTGCTAGCTCACATAACTCAATGTTTGATTAAAGTAAGTATTTATCCTGGCTATCCATGAAAACTACTTTAATTCATTATCTTATTACTTTGCATACTGTTATGATTAAAAGGACTATTTGCACTGATATATTGGTAGTGTATGTTCACATCAATTTGAATTCATCAATGAAGAAATAGTGCAAGAATATTTAGGGTGTATGCAAGAAGGATTGAGTTGAGCATAGAAGAAAGACAATAATAAAAAATCAAAATCTTCTTCTTAGCTCATAAATTCAAGCAAAAGAGCCTACAAGTTTAAGTTTTAGATGCAAAGAAATGATTAAATAAATCAAGAATTATTACCCAAAACAATATTAATCTTCAGATGAAGCATCAAGGGCTTAATAGTAAAAGCTAAATGCTTAGTCAAAACTGACAATAACACTCATGAACTCAAATGAGAAACCTGTAAAGAGAAGTGCCAAAAGAGAAGTTGTCAAACTTGATTATACTTCTTTCATTACTATATACTCTAGATGCCTCTGAATGAAATGCATTAGATTTGAATTAAATCGATTTTATTACTTTGAGCCAAATAATGTCAAACAATCTTAATTAAACTTTAAAATGATCAAAACTATAATATTTTTATAATCCTAAGGCATAGTATAAGGTCAAGTCTGTTTGTGAACTTCATAGTATAAGGCCTTGAATAAGAATTCTATTCCTAGTCATTCCTTCTGTAATAATGTTTATTAGCTTGATCTCAGATAAAGAACCAAAATTGGAAAGTAAAAACTTATAAAGATAACAATCACAACCATAACACACAAGAAGCTAAAACAAAATATCTTACATCAATAAAATAGAATCTTTAACATCAACAAAATCCCAATTGATAAGATAAACATTAAACATTCAAAAACACCTACCTTCATAAAATATTAATAACCTGGTAAAACTACCATTAAGTTCAGGACATTTAGCAAAAGAAATTAAAAATAGTTACTCTTTAAAAACTTCAATAACAGCTAACAACTCTGTAATTTTATCCTGAGTCTCAGACAATTCCTTCTCTAAAGCCTTAATTCTATCCATAATCTCTCCATAAGCTATACACCGATCAATCAAAAGAAGATCTATAGAGATATTTATCTTCTTGGTAAACTTTAATTCCTTCTTCAACTGTCTCACCTCCTCTTCCAAAAAGTGAATCTGACAATTTCCCTCACTTATGTCTCGCTCCATTGTTACCCGAATGTTAACCTTGCATATTGTCTATCCAACTAAATATCATAGAATACAAGGGTCACAACCAGTTTTGAAAAGACACGTAAACTTTATAAAAGTAATCATCTAATTAACAACCCAAATAGGAAATAGATTTTCACATTTTAGAGACCATTAGGGACAAAATAGGATCATGCATTATCACTATTAAACAATGATGAATAAAATATGATACACATCCAATGTTTAACCAACTATTAGAATGATTCTATAAACAAAATAAAACAGTAAACTTAAATTTCCATAAAAGACCAGAATGTGTAAAATCACAAATGTAAGTATAATATTACATATAAAGAGTTCAAATCAAAAAGTAAAAATACTTAATTAGTTAAAACATCAACAATTGCTTCCAACTCTTTAACCCTTAGGTGAGCTTTGGCTAACTTTGTCTCCAAATCTTTAATGTGTTCTATGGCCTCCAAATAAGCCATGGAGTTCTTAGTTAAGAGATAAGTAAAATAAAGATTACTATCCCTAACAGAAGCCAAAATCAACCTTTAGCTGCTTAATCTTATCCTAAAGAATCAGACATCTCTCTACAGCCTTAAAAGCACCATCATCATTCTCACTTTGATGCAACTTAATAGAAGAACTGGAAGATGCCATGATCGCCTTAACAAGCATTGAAGAGTCTTCTCCTCTATGTAGGAAAAGAGAAAGATGAAGGTTTTTCCGCTTCCCAAGTAATCTGTCAACTCCACCATTAATAGCTCTTAACCGTCAAATAATAATAATGACAGACAATCATTAATTAAAAGGAGATGTATATTAACAGTAAACTATATATTGCCACTGCATTTGCATTCGTATATTAATATCATTGTGATGAATAATGCATGCTTAATTGATTAATAACAGATTACTATTCTTTATAAATATGCTTCTTGTAATAGGGAAAATATTTAATTATCAAAATGCTTATAAGATGTTTAATATTATGATCAATTTAATTAATCTAGTCATTACATTAAATCATTTAATGAAAAAGAAAATTATGAATATACAAACAAAAAAACAATATTCCTGGACTCAACAAATTAGGAAGAGAAGAACTTAAAGAAAGAAAATATAAACAAAAAGGGGAAGACAAATATGAGAAAAATAAAATTAAAGAAAGTATAATGATTATACGTAAAAAAAATTTTATTATGATAAAAAGGGGGAGAGAAATATTAGAGACTTTTAAAGAATGCGAGTGAGAGTAATGTTTAAGTGTTAGGAAAATGATTAAAGGATCAAACCCATAGGATTATACAAGTCAAATATTCAGCGGGAGATTAAATGAAAATTTCTAATTTTTGTAGAAGTCCATAAAGTTTTATCATCATCTAAAAGGGGGAGATTATCATCATTATTATATATAATTTTGATGATAACAAAACTTATATTATAAGAAACTTACGGGCTTAAATCTCTAACGATCATAGGTATGGTTATGAATTAATAAATATTAATTAACATAAACACATAACCATGAGTGATTAATTAAATAAGCATACAATCTTCACTTTATGTTGCACACATCATAAACATTAATTAATCTTTTAAGCATAAATTTGCTAAATCATATTATGCACCATAATTACTTATGCTTTCATATTATGCACTTAATAGAAATGTATATTATCTTTGCTTTTCAAAATGATATAATCAAATGAGGATAAAATACATTCTGATATTATATATATGAAAGCTAAGAACATAGCAATTGAAGAAAACTTCAAGTACAGGATAATGATCATCTGCAACAAACTACCACAACTATCAGTTACGTTCTAAAGTAATTGAACTAATGAAAATCATGGAAGAAGAAGAAGAAAATAGAAGGTTTGGAGACAAGTAATAAAGAAGGCTGCATTAGATGCTTCCATGAACTAAAGCAATGGGAGACAAATATGGCTTTGAAAATGCAGTACAACAAGTTTGTGTTGTTTGTCAACCTCAATGAGAAAATGTCAATAGACAAATGCAAAATAATAAATTAAAGATGAAGCCATGGTCGAAGAGCATAAAGTTGTTCGAGAAATTTGAGTTATTTACATTGACCAAAGAAAACTTGTCTGAAATGAAGAAAGAAGAAGAAGCTTCATCAAATACTCAGACAAATGAAAAAAGAAGAAATTGTCGCCCAGATAATCATGCACACAAAAAAGAAAACTTTGCCTGATCTAAAAAGTTAGAAGATTGGATTAGTCTGAGGACAAAAAGCCAACATGAATAAAGGAGTGTAACTTTAGCTAAACCAAGATAGACAAACCAAAGAAACAAGAAACAAAGAAGTTGCAAGAACAAACCCCTTCTGTTGCTCGAAATGTGCAGAACAGTTGAAGGACTTCACCTCGTCTGTAGATTAAAGGTCATCTATTACGATAGACCAAGTATAAGCCAAATAAAAGATGATATAGAAGCTATACAGTGAGCATAGATGAAGCTGAACAAATAAAGAGATTCTTGGATCAAAAAGAGACTTCAACAAACAAAGGCACGATCATCTATAACTTACAACAAAACAATGTAATGTGCAAAGTATTCAGTCCAAGATAAAGCAGGACATAGTTCATCTATCGCTTACATCAGATGAATGTTACACTTTGTCTATGCAAGCAAGTTATAGTAAGCTTCATCCACCACCTTCAACAGACAATGAGGAACAAGAATACAACACTTGATCTATTGGAGTAAGACAAAATAAACTTTGTCTACTACCTTCAACAGACAACAAAGAACTAAGGAAGAACATCTCACTTCTTTTGTTCATATAGAAGAAGAAGTTTGTCAATTGATCGATCCAACTTCATCAGCGCCATCCAGAGCTAGTTTGTTATTTGCAACAGACAAAACACATACACGAAGGATCGATCAATAAACAAATCTTCTGAAGAAATTTGGCAGAACAAAGAAGAGTTTGTCTTTTAGTCAGTTCAACTTCATCTACGCTATTCAAAGTTTGTCTGACACTTGCAACAGAGAAATCAATCTTATGGAAGATCAACTGATAGATAAACCTTGAAGAATCCATCTGCAACTTATGGTAGACAAATGCAGACAGAGAGAGGCTATAATTTGTCAAAAGAAAATTCAATTTATGTGACTAACGTTCAAATGACATTTGCGCTCATGCCGTCATTATGTAGACTTATACTAGTCACCATTTCTGGCAATAAGCTATGCTGCAAGTTTTTCAAAGTTGCGATGAATCAAATTAGGGACACTTTTTGACATAGCTCATCCTCTTCTATAAACGACGATGCAGCAGCTTAAGACAAATCAGAAAGACCTGGACTTTAATGACAGAAAATTTAAATAGTCTTATTCATTCAATGTTGCACTTGTCTCTACATTAAACAATTCCTATCTTCTCCAATGGTTGACGATATGAAGAAGCTATTTAAGGAGAAAAGGTAGGATATTTTGGGATGGTGAAGGAAGACATTTTAAATGAGCTTAACCTTATGCAAATATTTTCACCCATGACTAAGAGCTTAAACTGTCATCTATCTTTCACAAGCTTCAATCTACATATTTTTATTGCCATTGAGTTTACATTTTGGGAATATGTTTCTATGTTGTTAGAGATATAAAAGATTATATCTTCCCCTATGCTTTATTATAACACTTTCTAAAGTGTTAGTTTTTTTTATTAATCTGAAAACTAGAGAGTTGTTGGTGAACTCTGGAAAACCATCAAGTTTGCTAGTGATCTTCAAAACCAGTGAATTTCCTGGTGAACTTGTGAAACCAGAAAAGTGTTGGGAGTGCTATATTTATGCCCCCTAGAATTGGAATCCAGAAGAGTGTTGGGAATACTACTTGTGCCCCCTAGAGCTGGAATCTAGAAGAGTTCCGGGAGCACTTTGTATTTTCATTATATGGAATATAATAGAACCCAAGGCATAATGACTGTGTGCTCTTGGAAAAGTGGATGTAGGGATGGAGTCCTAAACCATTATAAAAATCATCTTGTTTGTGTGTGTGTGTGTTTGATCATCTATTTTATTCTTCATGCATTTTATTATTTCTATTATTTATTGTATACCACACCATAAACATATACAAAAAAGGAAAATGATTCAATAGGGGTTAAGTAATATATTCTTTTTACCCAATTCACCCCTCCCCTCTTGGGCTAAGCCATTCTTTGGGAACCTACAATAGATTCTCATTAAATAAGCTATTGGATGCCCCAAAATTCCGCATCAGATCGACCTTGTTTCGGGATCCAATTTACTTAATCGACCAGTGTATTTCCTTAGTCCCAAGGAATCTGAAGAATTATAGTGACCGGTGGTAACGTTGTTGGAGATGGGCTACATCCGTGAGAGTATAAGCCCATATGCAGTTCCTACTCTGGTGGTACCAAAGAAAGATGACTCTTGGCATATGTGTGTTGATAGCAGAACAATAAACAAGATTATAGTGAAATACAAGTTTCTAATTCCCTGCTTGGATGATTTGTTAGA
The DNA here is from genome assembly GCA_036873735.1 of Pouteria campechiana. NCBI lineage: Eukaryota > Viridiplantae > Streptophyta > Magnoliopsida > Ericales > Sapotaceae > Pouteria > Pouteria campechiana. The sequence goes on from JAYJMB010040605.1 coordinate 11,714, forward strand.
TCAATTATCCAGTTCTAAAATCTTCTTAAAGTTGACCTTAAAAGTGGATACCACCAGATCAAAATAAGGCCTTGAGATGAGTGGAAGATAGCGATTAAGACACAACATGGGTTGTATGAGTAGAGAGTCATGCCTTTTGGCTGCCCAATGTGCCTAACACGTTTATGAGGTTTATGCATCAGGTTTTATGGCCTTTCATGGGAAAATTCATTATCATTTACTTCGACAACATCCTCATTTATAGCCCGACATGGGCTTCACACTTTGATTATCTCTGTGTTGTTTTTAATATGTTAAGGTTGGAGCGTCTGTTCATCAATCAAAAGAAGTATTCTTTCTTCACTATTTCTATCTTTTCTTGATTTTGTTGTGTCTACTAATAGTGTTCATGTAGATTAGTCAAAGATAGATGCGGTCTTGGAGTGGTATAAATCAAAGACCTTGCATGATGTCAAAAGTTTCCATAGGTTAGCATCTTTCTACCTTCGGTTTATCAAAAATTTCAATACTCTGATTGCTCCTATCATAGAGTGCCTAAAAGGATGTGATTTCTAGTGGCCTGAGGAGGTGGATGCCAGTTTTCAACTAGTCAAGCAAAAGATGATAGAGGCACTAGTTTTGGTACTTCCTGATTTTGAAAAGGTGTTTGAGTAAATTATGATGCATCTAAGGTTGACATTGGTGGTGTTCTGAGTCAGGGGGGGCCTCCAATAGCTTTTTTTAGTGAGAAACTATAAGGATCAAAGAATAATTATTCCACCTACAATTTGGAGTTTTATATTATAGTTCAGTCCTTGAAGCATTGGCGTCACTACCTAGTACAGAAGGAGTACATTCTTATCACTGATCATGAGGCCCTGAAGTACATCAATGGCCAACACAAGTTGAGTAGATGGCATGCCAAGTAGGTGACATACTTGTAGGAGTCTATGTTTGCGCTAAGGCACCAAGATGAGAGTCTAAATCGTGTTGCAGATGCACTGAATTGTTGTACATTACTCCTCACCATCATGAGCACCAAAGTTGCAGGATTTGAGGCTATCTTGGATATGTATGTTACAAATCCTTCATTCGAGTCCCAAAATAAGGTCGATCTGATGTTAAATTTCTCTCATAGGCGATAATCTAGGTGGAAGAACCTTTGGCATTAGGTCAAAAAACTCTCTAGTAGTTGCTACACCTCTGCTAGTAAATCTGGATTCACATCTGTTGCACTATTCCCACAAAGCAATAGAGCATAGACCATGTCTCCATGCTCAATCTCAACTAAAAACCTGGACATAGAAAGTAGGTTAGTATTATTGGCTATCAGGGTAGGAGTTATTGCTTCCAAATGAGGTGCTAACACAATCTTCTTCTCTTTGATGCTAAGGGAATATGTATTCTTCCACCCATCATGAGTAACACTGTGATCATATTGCCAAGGTCTACCTAACAATACATGATAAGTATCCATAAACACAACATCATATCAAGCATTATCAAAATAATTCCTATCAATTGAAAAAGACACTAGGCATCACCTATCTACTGTTACCTCACTGGCTTTATTTAGTCACAACAATTTGTATGGCTTGGGATAACGATTTGTCTTCAACTACAATTTCTGGATAGCCTCTTCAGATACTACATTTTTCACAACTACCACTGTCAATGATCGTCTTAAAGACTTTATTTATAATTATGTAGGTCATGTGGAAAATATTGGTTCTCAACCAATCGTCCCCTGAATCGCCATTGGGAGTTAGTAGACTTATGAATGAGCAGAGTCTCATGGCTATCTCCATATAGCACATATCCATCTTAATCATCATTATACATAGGCTCTCCAATCTCCTAAGTTTCATTTACCACATCTTCCTCAATCAGGAGGTTCTTTTGACTAGCAGGCTTCCTACACTCAGTCGCTCTATGTCCCTATTCACCACATCTGAAACATCTGATATTTTAGTTAGAAGTACCTTGCGGTGGTTGCTGGGCAGGATGAGATTCTTGAGGGTTAATTGGCCAACTTCTTTGATTACTTTTGATCATTAGCCTCTTATTTTATTGTTTTTCTACAGCAATTGCATGTTGCTATGCTTCTGAAATGGTCCCCAGCAAGTGAAGGTTGAGGATATTCTGTAGGGGTTGTCATAATCCTCCTAAATATCATGCCACCATCTCCTCTTCCGTATCAGATATTAAATCATTCCAGGATATCAACCAATCTCGTGCCTTGCCTCAACAAATGAATTCTCTGAAATAAGGTTTGAGTTTAGCCAAAAGGAAGGAAGTGACCCTTCATCTTCTTTTTCATTCACTCCCAATCCATGATCTTGGCCTTGCCTTGTCTATCTCATGATTGCCTCAATTACTCCCACCACACAGAGGCTCTACCTTTGAGTTTGATAGCGACCAGTTTCACTTTGACATGATTTGGGACTTCCTTATACTAAAAAATATGCTCCACTTCATTCAACCAATCGACGAATCCTTTGGCCTATAATGTAATAGAAAACTCAGGCAGATTCACTCTAAAATCAAGGTCTCCATGACGATCCTCCTAACCACGATGCTCCCAGAATCAAGCATGATTGCGAAACTGGTTTCAAAATTGGAATCAGAATCATGATCTTTCACCTCATAATCACCGAAATCCTATGCCATTAGACATTAGGTTAACTCCTCAATCATCATAGCCTAAATGTTACAATCAAGGTGTGGGACTTCCCCATTCGGAACCTATCCACAACGACCACAACCACGATCACCAACCATGGAAACTGAAGAGATCTCACCCTAGGAGGAAAATCCTGAAGCTCTAATACCAACTAACATTGCACATAATAGCAATTATTCTACAGGCTAGATTCAATGGATAATTCATAAGACAAAACAAAAGATAATCGCCCAAAACATAGAGAAACACCTTTGATGTTCAATTCAAACTTATGCAAATCAATAATGTTGAAAATTAGTCCACAAGCTGGGCTATATAGTTGGAAATCATCGTTATCAGAATTTTACCAAAAATAAAAAATCTCAATAATCATGCTAAAATTAAATACATAATAAAAGAATTAGTCTTAAAAAAATTTGGCCCAAATCGGGTTTAGAATTACTTCCTAAATGACAAATAAAATATTATTATAAAAGGAAAAAATAACTAAACATGGAGATTTTGAGGGGAAAACAGTGGATTTTTGACCTCAAAAAATATGGCCATGATGTGTGCGCCGAAAAGATCTTTCTGAATTGGGGTCATATATGTGATTCTGATACTTGTAGCCAAAGTTATCACCAAAATACTGAAGTGCATCAAAAACTGCCCAAATTAGGAAAAAATCATGATTATCCGCGATCTTTACGCCGATCTGCCAACTCAAGGTATCTCAGTGCCAACAATATGTCATTTGACAACTCAATATCATCTAACTCGAATATTCTTGCATCACAAGGATATTTGGATGAGGTTAGACTCAAGAAACAACTAATCGAGTGGTTGGAACTTAGTAAGTACAAGAAGCTTCTTCTATCTTTCACAAAATATCTCACAAATACCGGCATGACAACTAAGGTTTTATGTGAATCACTTAACATTTTCATCATATATATTTAATGACGAAGTTTAGTGGCTATATGGCACCTGAGTATGCCACAGGTGGACTTTTCTCAGTGAAATCTGATGTCTTCAGCTTTGGGATCATCTTGTTGGAGATTGTTAGTGGGAGAAAGAATGTTGGTTTCTATAATAATGTGAATGCTTCAAATCTTATAGGATATGTGAGTCTTAACTCTCTTATTGCTCTATTGATGTTACTTTCTCTTGTAATTGAGAGCCATGACTTCACTTTAAGATGTCTATAATGATTTTAGGCATGGCAGTTGTGGAAGGAAGGAGGAGGATTGGGCTTGCTAGATCCATGTCTATGTGATTTAAGCAATCCAATCCATGTTCTTAGGTGCATCAACTTGGCACTCATGTGAATCCAAGAAAACATAGAGGATCGACCAACCAGAGTGTAACACTCCGCCCTCCTGGGCAGTTACTCCATTTTACACTGCAAATATACTATGATCTTACCATGATTTTCCCAAATACACTATGATCTTACCATGATTTTCCCACTTTCAGGGTGTGGTTGCTCTAATATATTTTTCTAATTGACCTAATTTTAGAGAAGGTTGGACAGAGTCTCCCCTAAAAAGAGGGTTGTCCACCTAGGGTACAAACATTCATCACATACAATAATATAACTTTTTAATTAAAATCATAAAACAGGAATTTATACACTTTAATAGACCTTTATTCATCCACATCACACCCATATCACTTTATAGGTTCCTTCTAGAATCGTGGCTACATCATGATGATAATGAACATATCTTCTCATTATACCACACCCATCTAAATATATGATTACATATGACATGCCCACACATATAAAATATACAATATATATGAATCTCATCAATTTACAATAAACTTGTACATTATAGGGATTCCGATCCCATTTAAATGATACAACACTCAATCACAATTTACCATTACATTCTAATGCAATGTATAATACATTAATATTAGAACATACCCCAAAATAATATACAACATGTCATAGAATATCACATAATATATCTTTTATCTTTTATTTCCTAATATCGACTTCTCTTGGCTTGACCTGCCATCTAAAAATATAAAATATGGGTGAATCTAAATAGACTCTATAAGTAGAATATGTGACACCCAATAATCAAACCAATTAAAAAATCCAATCCATCCAAATAAACAGGGATCCATAAGGCATCCCACAAATCAAATCAAATAATACATGTTCAAACTTAATTCAACATCTCAATATGCTACAGCGTGAAGAATACAACATCAATTGCACATTCTAAAACAAATTACAGTCTCTAGGACGATCACCTATTTCAAATCACACATATAAATAATACTATACACAGTATAATTTACATTCATGGGATAACTACGATCCCTTCATTCAAACATTCATACACTAGAATAACAACAATAAATATAAGCAGTAGATATCTTCTATCCCATCAAGCCATACATTAATATAAAATTTCACAATGCTGTATTACATAACAATCAAAGACATGCACTCATCATAGCATCTTGGGATCCTTACTCCCACTTCTCTCACATATTCACATTGCATACAATAAGAAATGGGATATTCACAATCCCATCTAAGTCACATACATAACCATCAATCCATATATTCACATATAAGCATATTATCAAATCACTTAGGGAATAATCACTATCTCCACCCAATCACACAGGCAAACATACACAGCCTACTTACCTCAGAATAATCCGCTCCATAATCGACATCTTTTCAAACTCGGCTTGTCACCTCCATGTTAGAAAATCCTACACATATCATATGAATCTCATATCTCATTTATATATACATACACATGAGCAATTCTTACTAATATAATGAAGCATAATGATCAGATTTTTCAGCCTAAGGTATCATATTGTATTTTACATGATTCCATTTTTGTACTACCAGATACAGTCATAGTACATTATGCATAACTCTCTCATATTAACTTAAAATTGATTGATTTTTCTGTGTTTGTTTGGATAATTTTAAGGCTTACAACTTTTATGGTGAACACTTTTTTCTAATTCAACCTTTAAATAGGATTGTTGGACCTCACAAGTGACACTTTTTGTAGTTAATTATTTTCCAATAGCAGTTTAAATAATTTAGACATAAATCTCTCATACGAATTTCAAATCAAGTGATTCTTCTATAATTTTATATATAATTCTAAGATCTATAAATTTTATGTTGACCACATCTACTAATTCAGCTCATAATTTGAGTCATGGGCCCCACAAGTTAACGCCTATTTATTTGGAGACCGTTACACCCTTTTAACTATAATTCTCTCATATCAACTCAAAATTTAATGGTTCTTATATCATTGGAAAGATATTTTCAATATCTAAAACTTATGTTTATCACTTTTTCTAAATCAATCAATATATAGCTCAAAATTTGGATGCCATCTACACTATATGTATTTTAGTAATGGACACTCTAGCAATGGGCGAATTTTAGGGTATTTATTTCCTGAATTTGTTTAGATATGTTAATGTTAGAATTTTTCTACCAAAATTTTTAGGTAATTCATTATATGGATAATGACCCCATATTTTTGGATTCACAAAATCAATTCATTTGATAAGGGTTTAATCAGGCTTAAGATGACTATTTAATAAGGCATTTTAATGCAATACACATGTTCTGTTTTACACATTGCTATTAATCATTACATTAATAAAGATCCATTTAGGTAATTAGTTGCCATATTAATACCCTAACTAAACCATGGCTAACCACAAGTAATTAGGCTTATCGCTTAGCTAAATCCCATCATAATCAGCCCTAATAGTTAGTGGACAGCAGGGTGTTTTCCATTGAATTCCAATTTTCAACTTACCATTTTTCATTTCTATTACATGTAATTCTTGTTTCAACTTAATTAAACATTAATCATGTTATAATACCATTAATCATAGCCCCTGATCATGCTGAATTTTTTTTTCACCAAACCCTAATAACCTAGGTTTAATTCCCATAGCAAAATTCTAGCAAGGTTTCCATAAATTAATTCCATAGACATGATCAGTAACTTGATTTAACAATTTTCATACTTGAATTTGCTAACCTCCCCGATGGGTCCCAGTTGCAGGAATAAATCTTCAAATTTTGATGGCTGCACAAGCTTAAATCCAAGAGATAATTGATGTCATGGGCTGCAATTCACTTCTATTAACCTTTGTTATCAATTTTTCTAGCCAAATCAAGCTAAAAATTATCAATTGAGAGATGGGAAAAAAGGCCTTATGTGAACTCGGGGTGAGCTTATGTAAAGATGAAATGGAGAGATAGTAAAAGCTATCTTTATAATGAGCAAAGATCCTATGATCTACTACTCTAAAACACTCTATACACATGCACTTGCAAAGTTAAAAAAACATTTCACCTTGATAATTTTATATATTAGCATACATCGGCTGTCCTATTTGTGAATCATATGCCCATTTTAATTTCACACTTATTAAATATGTCATCTCCCATAATTTAATATATTTTTCTTAATTAAAATTGAATTAATTCAAAATGTACCAAAATTTATCGATAGGCACTGCATTTCACCTTTTTACATGCATTTTTCAAATTTATTTCACTTGTAATCATTGATTGATGTGTGTCCTTCTCATCCTCATATTAATATGAATATTCTATCCATTTTCATAATTTTTTCATAATAAAATTTAATATTTTTCAATATATACACATCTAGTGTTCTACTCATTTAAATTCATATTCTTCTCACTTAAATCACTTATTTAACATACTTTGATATATTCCCAGCCTCATCTTCATGTTTATATTAACAATTCACTCAATTCATAAATTTTCCACGACAAATTTCTCAAAAATTTAATTATATTCCAATATACTCCATATTGAACTAACAAAAATTAAAATTCACATATCTGAAATTTTTGAGGTCTGACACATGGTTTCCATGCTGGTTGCACTCAGAACTGAAACAGCTAGTCTTCCAACTCTTGGACAGCCAACTTTCTTTCGAGCATGCTTCCTAGGAGCCCTTAGAAGTTCTCCTCCTAATCACACCGAGCTATTCCAACAATGAGATCAGGCTTTCCACGTTAGAGGGCAGATAGCCATGGAAAGGTAGTAAAAAGCCGTAGTTTGTGTTCCTAGTTGCAAGTTCGGCTCATATTTCAACAAGCTACTAGTCTTTATAGTAACTTCTACTTCGATATTAGCCAGAGTCATGGCTTAATTCTGTTTTCCGATCTTTGTGCTAAAACATGGCTGCAAAATATCATGATTCAAGTGAAACTTAGTTGAGATTTGAATCATAAAACCTCTGCGTGATGAATTGGCTTAATTTCCCATCGTTGTTTGGTTCACCCGCAATTGTGCAAAGCATATGATTTCCTTGAAAATGTACATAAACCATTCAATCCAACTGGATGCCTTTATTGGCATCTTTAATTTGTAAAAATTGGGACGTTGTTGCATTGATGGTGTGTGGAAAACAATCTTAGCCTTTGGACTAAATCATTTAATTAGTCTAAGTTAACCTATTTTTCTTTTGATTTATGTTGACCTTGCCAAGGTGCGTAGATAATTATCTCGATAAGTAATCCACACCCATTGGATTTTCTAAGCCATGGTAGAGGGGCCCATCTATTAGCCTTTATTATCAGAAGTCGTCATGACTAATTTTGATCTCTACCATTCAATATTAATTCAATAATTTCGGTGGAAAAATCTACTCAATCATTGAGTGTATATTTTAAATCGATGATCAAGGGCTGTAAGCAAGCGTCCGTCTTAGATAGCGTACCCTACTTTGTTATGAATTTTGGTATTCACTTGATCTTAACCATTGATCAAGATCTTAATTTCATGATACCCATTCAATATCCTTTATTTTTCCAACATAACTGCATGATTTATTTTCATTAAATTATACCCACTATTTGTCTTACGATTAAGTTGAATACAAGAAGGATGAGGTTACTAAGGATGACCTATGCATCATCACTTATCCTATGTTAGCTATTCTGGAACATCGATCACAAAGTTAAGATAATTACCCTAAATTATACTTAGATTCGACGTTTTAGTTATGATAATAAATAGGTTATAATAGGCATTTTTTTCAAGTCTCATCGTGTTTTGACTTAAAGAATTGATATTGAAATAAGATTATTCATTTGATTTATCATCGGTTTACGTAAATGATCAAACCATGAAATTTCATACAAAGCAAACCCATTTTTTAAACCCCATTTTATCTAATTGCCGTTTATGGAGACTAGTAAGTTGATATAATCTGTTGGGCGTCCATCTTTGATGAAGTGGATCCCACCTGACCTTTTTGCCCAATTTGACGGACAAAACAGGATCTCACAACCGTAGCAAGTTGCTGTCCTCTTTTTCTTGTAATTTTTTTGTTATTTTAATTTTATACGGTTAAAGGGGTGATTTGAATTGATTTCAATCGATATTTAATTCAAGTGTTGGTGTTCGCCAACACGCAATTCCATGCAATCTCTCGTCAATTCCGTAATTGTCCATTCGTGGCCGATGTGTGCTGCGTCTGACTTAAATCACTTTGCCAATTAATGGCTCGAAATCTCTAAAATTTCGCAATTCTTGCTTCTGTTTCAGATGCTGGGATCGACAGCATCGGATTTGACCACTCGCATCCTTGAGTTTGTAGGTGAAAACGATTACCCTAATCACTCTCCCGCGATGTTGTCTCACTAATTAGGTATTTATAAAGAATTAAAACTAAAAAAAAGTTACTTATCTAAACCCATAAGTAAATGAAACAGGGAATGATTGAATACTACATTATTTTCTCTCCTTTTTCTTTTAGTTTTATCTTTTCCTCTTGTCCCTTTTTTATCCCACATTATTAAATATGGAAAACTTAAAAGGCGAAATAGACCAATAATGGTTGCAACATTTGCAGGAATCTGATAGATATCATGAGAAAAACAATAGTAGAAGTACACCATGATATTCTGGGAAAGTGTAATTTTTTCCTTTGATTAGTCCATCAAAATAATCAAATAAACAAATCTTATAGATGAGACACACTACACTAGGAACATCTCTACATCACCGTCGCAAGAATGATGTTGGTGTTGCTTTTCCCAGACATAAAACTTCGTACAAAGGAAAAGTTGGTTGGGTAAAGTGCCTTGGAAAGTTTCAAAGTCATTTAATTACTTCTAGTAATTTTGTGCACTTGTGGTACCTTTAGGCCTATGCACACATCATCTGGTGGAATCTTGGAAGTCAAAGTCAATCATATGTAAGCAAAAGCATCAGTCCTAATCGGTCCCCTCCGTGAAGATGACGATGGCATTTATGTGACGGAAGAAAGATCCAAACCTGTTTCCATGATGGTGAAGATTACATTTATGTCATGAAAAATTCACACAAAGCGCAAGTCTCAAGTCAAGCATCTGCGGAAGTATCACATCCTACTCTGTGTCTAGGAAGATGAAGTTGGGGTTTAGGTCGTATATCCCATGGTTTACTGACCCCATCTTAAGTTTAAATGGCTGGGAGTTGGATTCTCCCACCCTAATGCTTTATTATCTCTTCCCGTCAACTAGGATTATTGCTTCCTATTCTAACCAAAGGTGGAGAATTTACACAATGAGACCGCTTGAAAATGAGAAAAAGTGGTAGAAAAAAAGAAATATGAAAAATTAAAGCAGAAAGAGTAAACGGTGCAATGGAAAATAAATTAATAAAGATAAAATAGGTATAATTTTTATAAGAAAAAAGAGAAATAATGATTAAAAATATATGTAATAATTACAAAATGTATGTTTGTAAAGTAGTTAAGATATAAAATCATATTAAAAGATATGAAAAAATGGAGCCTATATGATGATTGTTCATTCTGCTGAGTCCCACCGTTGGATAAATCACTGAATAAATATCCATCTACAGTGAGTTCCCAGGTTTTCATGGTTTAAATATCCAGTTATGGAGAAAAATTCAAATTTATTCCATACGGTCTCTGGTGAATTCCATAGGCGTCCATTCTTCGCAGATCAGGACCCCATCTGACTTAAATCACTTCTCCAATTAATGGCTCAAAATCCAAAATTTCGCATTCTTGCTTCTGTTTCAAACGCCGGGATTGACAGCATCTGATTTGGCCGATAATCATTCTCATCCATGAGTTCGCAGGTGAAAACTATTACCGTAATCACTCTCCCACGATGTTGTGTCGCCAATTACTTATTTAAAAAGGAATTAAAACAAAAAAATGCTACTTATCTAATCCATATATGTAAATGAAACAGAATGAATGAACACTAAATTCGTTTTCGCTCCTTTCTATTTCAGTTTTCTCTTTTCTTCTTGTTCCTTCTTTATTCTATTTCGTTAGATGGAAATGAAAAGATGTGAAAAGAAAAACGGCACAAGGATGATTTTAGTCATGAATAAAATAAATAGACCTTTTTGTATGGAATTAAAATGATACATAATGACGAAAGTCAGTAGGTTTGTTAGAATAGTTTGACGTTCATCTCTGCAGGCCAACCAAACGAATGTTTTCATGCTTAGAAAAAATCCATCCTTCGTAATATAAAAAGTTAGGCAAAGTCGCATAATTCAGTTTGGTGGGGGCCCGTACTTACTAGGGTATAAGCTTGGATCACCTTTGCCATGACTGTTGAGGCTGTCTTCAAACATTCAGCGCAACGGACGTGAAATACTCTCTGGGGATTCGCATTCTATGTCTAACTCTAGTATTGGCAGGGCCTTGATAATTGATATTATTTACTGTATTAATGACGTTATGTACTTCTTATTTCTAACTCTAGTATGTACGGAAATTTTACTTTGTATTGCATAAGATTCAAATCCAATTTTATGATCTAGTCTCAAGACATTAGAGAAAAGGCTAAAGTATGCTATTACACCGTTTTAAGTTGGACGATCACATACTTAACACATAAGGTAGCAATCATAACTGACAGGATTCTGAAAGTGGTCCCAAAATGGGCTGTCTTGTGATATTAAATTCATCGGATCTATTCTTCTGATCATTCTTAAATTTTAATAGCTGATCTTTTTAATGGAGTGTAAGTGATTTCCACGAAATTTTGTCCAATCTAAACTGCTAGGAATCTATGTGTAAAGCTTGCAACAAAATTACGCAATTTGTCCATGGCTTGCGTGTGTTAGCGGTCATTTTGGAAGTCCCTCAAATGCCCGTAAATATTTCACAATTCTACCGTACAGTAATTTAATTTTACAAATCTCAAGTTCTGGACGTAGTCATGGCATGCTTAGTCCATCACAGAAGAAGTCCCCGTAAAATATATGATAGGAATTGAATAAGACTCTGACTGTAACTTTCTATCGACATGATTAGATACCTGATATAGTCACCCTCACTGGAATTTCTTCTATCAACGCTCTATGTTATTCTGCTTCGTGCTAGTTGTGCGATGATGTTTATAACAAACAAACGTGAATAAGAGGCTTGTGTGTAAACTACAACAATATATTCGGATAGATGAGATTGACAACAATCTAGATGTTAGGTTTTTTGTGTCTTATCTTCTACAAAGTCTAGTGGGCCTGCTTATATGAAATAAGCTAAGGAGTTGATATAGAAAAGTCCACTAGGAAGCCATTTATTGTAATTTCAGTTAGGGATTTGGTAGAGTGATTTTAGAGTTGAGGCAAAGTAGTCATCATATAGATCCTAAGATTTTTTCCTGTAGTGAGAAAAGGGGTTATTAGAGTATGTTAGTTTGGGAATGTGTGTGAGATATTAAATGAAATGTGTGTGAGACATCTTTAGTATATCCTTATGACCATGTTTTTATAGTGGATTGATTATCTCCTTTTCATAGTTTTTTCCTTTTAGGTTGAAGAGTTTTTACATAAATCTTGTATCTCTAATTTATGATTGATTATGTATTGATCGTGTGTGTATGATCTTGTTTGTTTATGATCATGATTCTGAAATTGGTATCAAAGCTTCCGCAACATGAAAGCTTTCGGAATGACTCAATCATTATAGATAGGTCGATTTTCCAATTTTTGTGAGTGGGGATCCAATGCCTTAGCTCTTCCATGTAGAGTAATGCTTCAATCTACATCACATTCCGACCAAGATCCGTGCAGCTTTCGCCTTCTATCATTTAGATGGGTGGCATCCTTCTGGTTCTAGTGGTATAAGCAAATTCATGACAAGAAGAACTGGGCATTTTTCTCTAGTGCCTTGCAGCTCCAATTTGGCATGTGAGGTAATGTTGATTTCATAAAACTACTACCCAATATTTGAAAGATAGGTCTCTCTATCAATATCTTGAGGATCTTAGAGGCTATCAAATCTAGTCATAGGATGGTTTGACTTGATCTTATTGGTGTAACTTGCAAGGGTGATGACTTAGAATCTCTATGTAAATAGCATGGCAAAAATGAAAACAAAGGGAGAGGCAATTGACAAAATATAATAATTTTTTGCATGAAACCAAAGACTCCTATTAATACTCTTTGGATTCTCCAAATTTATTTCCAACACACTAACTAGATAATCCAAAGAATGCTTGTTGAGTATTGATTGCATCTTTACAAACATATCAGTCTTGAAAGGTGTTGTGAATATATCTGCCACTTAGACATTGTTTCTATAGAATCTCATAAAGATCTTTTTTCTTTCATCAGGTTACGTAAAAGTAAAATCTGATATCAATATACTTACTCTTGTTATGTTAAAATTGGATTTTGTAACAGTGATATAGCATATTTATTATCACAAAAAATTTGAACACCAACATCTTGATGATGATTTAACTTCTCTAGCAATCTCCATAGCTAAACAACTTGACATGTACATGATGCCATTGCTATATAATCTGCTTCAGTTATTGAATGTGTGAGCATTAGTTACTTCTGTAGGACCATGAAATTGCACCTAACTCCAAAATAAATGTGTCTCGATGTTTAACATCAAGATTTCCACCATAATTGTTATCTGCGAAGCCAATCAAATCTAACATCTCTCTACCATAAAAAAATACAAAATCCACTGTACTTTTTATGTAACACAGAATCCTCTTAGCTATTTGCAAATGTATTTTCATTAGATTAGTCATGTACTGATGAGCTCATAATTTACCATATTTTAATTCCTAAATTCATATATTTTTTATTCTAAATTGACATAATTTCATTATTTTATAATCACATTTGATTAAATATTACACTTCATAGAGTTAGTTTGTGTTTTAGGCATTAAAACATATCAAAAAGTAGCTAAAGATTACAAAAGGCTTCACTTTGAGGTTATTTTTTGCACAGATAGAGAATGATTCATGAAAAGTGGTCAACATAGAAGTATATCACTTCAAGTTACCCATCTAAGAAATAAAGAATAACAAGATTTGGAGATTGCACGTGGAAGTTATGGTTAACAAACTAAAACTATCTCAAGATTCCAAACAAGATGAATATGACAAAAGTGTCACTTGTGGATAATTTTCAAAATAAATGGAGGATGGTTTTGAGAAAGTGTTAAGCATGAAAGTTATAGATCTTAAAATTATCTTTCTAATTCATTAAGAATAATTCAATTATACTACTATATGAGAAAAATATGGCAAAAATAATATATACTGCTCTTAGACATTATGGATAGCGACTTTCTGAGGTGTAGCTCAAGAAGTGGACCCATGACTCCAATGCATTTGGAAGTGTAAAAACTTAATAGTTTGGGTATTTTGCATATTTTATGTGCAATATCACTTTAAAAATCTGTATGAAAGTGCAAAAAACCCTAAATTGGCTTATTTAAGGAGGTTTTAATACAAAAATAATAGACATGGAGAGGAGAAAGTGGCGATACACATCTTTGGAGGAGAATTCTACAAGGGAGCAAGAAAGAGATTTCAAGTTCTACAACATGAGTATTTTGAATATTATTTTTCTTATTTTTAGCATGAACTAAATTTCTTTCTCTTGCACTATGATGTAACCCTCCTTGATATTCTTTGTTAAATTAGGATTGTTAGTTGATTCAATTTTATATTGTTTCATTCATTGTAATTATTGTAATTGTCTAATTTGTTTAATTGCTTGATCTCCAATTCTATGAATTAGATTGATTATCTACGAAAACTTAGTTAAAGTAGACACCATATTCTAAATCATATTTTAGAAGCTCTCTTGAATGAATGAATGATGGTTAGGTAGATGATATATGCTAAACTATTCTACTTGGTTCACTAAAATTCTTCTACTCTTCAGGAGTTTTCAACATCAATTACATTACATGTCATAGGTAATTGGAATAAGAGAAAATATTTGATTTAAACCTAGACACCAAAAGGTTATAATCGCATATTTGATAGAATGAACCCAAGATAATGAATTGAATCCAACATCCCAATAACATAACATATCGTTAGTAGTGAAATCAGGCTCCTAGACTCCTATGACTTGTGAACCTCTTTTATATTACTCATAGCTATTGTTTTCTATTATTTCACCTTATGATTTGATTTGATTTAGTCTTTATTGCATTTTTAGATTTAGAATAGTTTAGTTAATAACTAAGTATAATTGAATTAGTTTGAACAGTTCTCTACAAGACCGACCCTTGCTTTGCACACTATATTATTATACACTCATGCACTTGCGAGGAATTACAATTTTAACATTATGTACCGACTAATCAAATTGACTCCATGCATAATATCTAGCATTGTAGATGTCAAATACATCGAGCTCCCCACAATCTACTTAAAGAATGTATCATCCACATTATCTTCCATGCCAATACACTTTCTCAACTTTAAACTTGATTCAACTAGAGTACAAACAAGTTTGCAATTCTTCATTCTAAAATTCTCTAAGATGTCCCTTGCATATTTCTTTTAGGAGATGAAAATACTATCCTTAGATTGCACAACTTTAATTCAAAGGAAGTAATGCATCAATCCCAAATCCTCCATATTAAATTCCTTTTTTATAAAATTTTTAGAATCATGAAACGTAGTGAGGTCATTGCCAATATAAATTAGATATTCTACATACAAACACACAATCATGAATTTTCTAGCACCATAATTTTTTACATATAGAGTATGTTCAAAGGAATATTTTTCAAAATTGATTTTCGCAAAGTGGGAATTTTTGTGACTATACCAAGCTCATGGTTCTTGCTTTAGTCTATAGAGTGCCTTTTTCAACTTATAAACTTTATTTTCTATTCCTACTTTTACAAAATTGGGGGGATTAATCTTGAAAATCTTTCTTAAGATCACCATACAAAAAAATTAATTTCACATCCATTTCAAAAATTTGTTATGCATTCTAGGTAGCTAAAGAGAGTTCCATTTGTATTATATCATGTCAAGAAATTAGTGCCAATAGCTTTTGGCAATCAATTCCTGGCTTTTGCTTGTAGTCTTTTGCCTCCAACCATGCCTTGTACTTGTCCACCTCTCCCTCTGGAATGAGTTTAATTTTGAAAACCAACTTTACATCAGTTGATTTGTTACCCTAAGAGAGATTTGTCAACTCTCATATATTGTTCTTCTTAATGGCTTTGATCTCCTTCTTCATGACTTTTTGTCACTTTTCTTCTTGAACAACATCTTCATAGCTGATTGGAGCACAATCTGTAAACAAGGCAAAATTAATCAAAGTATCACACTTTGGTTGGCTTGAAGAAGAGCTTGAACTTTTAGATGATTGTAAAGGTGAGGATGTAGAAGATGAACCAACGAGATTTGAGTTAGATGGGATAGAACTTGGAGTGTGTAGTTCTATGCTAGCAGCTTGCTTACTCGGTTCTATATCCTAGGCTTCAATGATATCAATTGGCACATTCTTCCTACCTTCAATGCCCAACTTAAAAGCCTTTAATTCATAAAAAACCATGTCCCTAATCAAAAGGACTTTCTATGTTATTGGGTTATATAGCTTTTATGCCTTTGTATTTCCACTGCAACCGATGAAATTACATTTCTTGCCTTTAGCATCTAGTTTTCTTCCTTTTCTCATATAGAATATGAGAATATGCTACACAAATAAAAATTTTCAAGTGATTGACATTTGTCTTGTTCTTGCTTTAAGCCTGCTTAAGTGTTATATATTACACTTTTGATGGGACTCAAGTTTAACAAATATAAACTTCAATTAATTGCTTCAACCACAAAAAGATTTAAGTAACTCTTTTATCCTCAACATACTTTTTACCATATTTATGATAGTATGGCTCTTCCTTTCTATAACTCCATTCTGCCATGATGTGTATAAAGCTATTAACTAATGCCATATCTTATTCTTTTCACAAAACTTTAGAAACTCCTTGGATATAAATTCTCCACCTCTAGTTATTCATAGTATTTTGATGTGTCTTTCAATTTGATTCTCAATCAATGCCTTGAATCTTTTATATACTATATTTTTTTTATTTTTCTTCCAAGAAATACACTTAAGTTTTTCTCTTATAATCATCAGTAAAACTAAGAAAATATTCCTTATTTCGATCAGACCAAAGCTCAATGGGAGCACAAATATCATAATGAACCAAATCTAGCAAACCTTTTGCTTTTTTTTATTTAACTTTAGGGAAAAGTTCTTTGTGTTGTTTTCCCAAAACACATCTTTCATATAATTGATTTGGCCAATCTGTAAAGGGTAATCCCATAACCATCTTCTTTCTATGCAAAAGTTTTAAACTATTAAAATTTAGGTGCTCATATTTGAGATGCCACAACTAAAAATCATCCTTTGTCATTGCACTAAAACATGACAAAGCTTCATTATGAATAGTTAGTGGGAACATTTGGTTCTTTGTCAAATTCACATTCACAATAAGATGCTTCTATCTATCTTGAATCCAACAATATTCATCTTTTATAGTGATTTCATAGACCCTTTCTTGCAATTGTCCCAAGCTCAATAAATTATTTTTCAATCTAGGAACATAGAAAACATTGGAGATAAATGCATTTTTTCCATTCTTGGTTTTAAGCAGCACCTTTCCTTTTCCTTTGATTGAAAATTTGGAATTATCCCTGAACTTATCATGCATTGAAAATTTTTATCTAATTTGGTAAACATGTTCCTTTCACTACATATGTGAACTAGGGTCTAAGTATCATATATTATTGTGCACTTCTTTATCAATGTTACACACTAAAAGAAGAGATGCATCAAGATCATCATCACCTTCTTTAGTAGTGTAAATCACATTCTTTTCAATGCATTCACTTTGATAGTGACTAAAATTTGAACAACCATAACCTTGAACATGTGCTTTACATCTACATTGGCCTTTACCTTGTCCACAACTTCTACCTCTTCCTTTGCCTTTGTCTCTTGAGGCACTTGCACTTTGATCTGGTTCTTCATTTTTTGCATTGAAACTTCTGCCAACCCCATGTCCATGTCCTTTGTTGCCTCTTGCTTGACTTCTCCCTCTAACTCGGCTTGATTTGTTTTCAAGTAACCACTTCACTTGAAAAAATTGCTCAAGTGGTGCATGTTAATTTATCCTTTGCTCATGTGCCATCATCAATCCCATCAATTCAACTATCAACATCTCTGATAGATCCTTTGAATCCTTCACTATACAAACAACAAGCTCAAATTTTGGGATCATTGTACGTAAAATCTTTTCCATGATAATGACTTTAGTGATAACATCACCATTAAATTTCAAATTATTCATCAAAGCAATTGCATAATTAAAATAATCTAAAATCAATTCATCCAATTTCATATGTAAATTATCAAATTCTAATTTGAGAACTTGAAGACAAAGCTTTTTCAGTTTTCTTACACACTTGTAGTTTGTTTGCAAGATGTCTCATGTATCCTTTGATATTTTGCTATAGCAATTCTTTCAAAGATTGATGCATCCAATGCCTAGTGGATGAAAAACTGCTTGCCACAAATTATACCACAAGTGTACGACATGAAGTTTTGTAATGTAGTCATAAGAGGGTTGTTATATCCATAGGGATTGTGTATTTTAATTCATCACTAGCTATTGCTTTGAATAATTCTAACTTTATCTAGATGACAAAGAAATGAATAACTGAATAATAAATAAAATGGATAGGCTCGATTAACATAAATCAATGTATGAAAACTTTAGAATGTTGATTTCATTTATGCTTTATTCTTGGTGTGTTCAACTCATTACCAATTGATCATTGCATTGATTTATAAATCGAGAATCCCAATTCACTCGACCCCCTCTCCCTAATGCCAGGCTGAGTATCTATTCCTAATACTTTAATTTTGATATCCCTATAAAAATTAGAATATTAGGAATGCATTAAGATCTAGGGTTCTCTAGAATGATTTCATAAAGCCTAGAAGCTCTCTCAAGTAATCTATGAATTTATGTTATCATGCCTAGATCCAATTCAGGGTTACCTCTCCTGAGTGTCAAATCCTAAATATGTGATTAATCAATAGATAATTATTCAATTGAAAGCATTAAATACCAAACATCACAAATAACTCAAATTGCAATGTCAATCAAGTAAATCATTGATTAATTCAAGAATATCACATAAACTTCATCTCCCCTCTAGAAAGAGGAAAATTAGTTAAACATGATGAAATAAAAATTAATCCAATAAAAAACTTATCATAGTCATTATTTAAATCCCAAAATGAATTCTAAACCAATGCACAATTACAAATATTGAAATCAATTGAAATAAAGAAGGCAATAGTAGCAAGATCTTCCCTTGTTTAGTCGAAATTTAGATCCTTGCAAATGATTTCCTTCCTTCGATCTTCTCCTCTTCAAATTCTCCCCAAACATTCTAAGAAAAGGCTACAAAATACCCTAAGAAAACCTAGCAAAGATTCCCAAAAAGCAACTGTAGAAGTCCCCCTCAAAATGCTCTTCTCACTCCTCCAAAACCCAATGTGAAATGGAGCTAAAATCTGCATTGGCACTGGTGCCACGATGCCCAAATGTCTGCCTACAATGGATGTGTGATCGAAAGTGGGAGCCATGGCTCTAGTTTTAGGCACCGTGGTGCCCATTTTTTCTAACCATTTTCCACTTCTTTTGCTTTGGTCCATTCTTTCCTTTCTTGAGCCAACCCATCTCACTTTCCTTTTTATTGTCTTGGCTCCATCTCTTCCCACATTCCACTATACCTAGAAAAACATATAGAAACAAATGAATAGCATATAAAATTCTCATGTGTAGAAAAACATAGCCAAAACTCATGAAATGTATACAAATTATCAAGTTTCAACCAGTAAATAAGCTTGTTCAATACTAGATATTAGTGAATAAAATTCACTTATCAAATAACCCCAAACTTACTCATTTGCTCATCCTAAAGTAAAACAAAAAATTAAACTTTTAAAAAGAACACAAGACACATCAATCAGGTTCAACATCAATCAGGTTCATCATCCAAAAACCTCAATGAGAATTAACATGGTCAAGAAGAAGATTTCAAGCTATCATGTATGTCTAGAATTTCAACCTAAGCATTGTCCTTTCTACATTAGATTCTAAGTGCATGTGCAATAATTTTAGCCATTTCAATCTAATCACTTCATACTCAACCAAATAATACATGTTCAATGCAAACCCTTCGAATTCACTGATTAAGCTAGAGAGATTATATTAGATGTGCATTTAATGTTTTCCTTCTTGTGGGCTCTATTACTATCACATTCCTCATATTTGTCTTCTTTTGAATTCTTCTGAATGTGATCTCCCCAATTAAATGATGAATCCTCATTCATGTTTTTCTTTTATATCATCTAATGTTCATCTTAAACAATAATTGTAATAAATTCTAAAGTTTGAACTAAGCCATGTTACTTAGTCACCTAAATTGTTTCTAAGTGCTCAATAATTCCAAAAAAAAGGCCATGTGATCAATGCTTAAAAAGAATATACAGTAAATTAGATAAGTAATCAGGTCAAGTATACAGACAATAATTATTTCCATCATTTTCATCCTCCCCCTTGTTAAATATCACTTACATATCATTGGTTTTGTATAATGACTTTGAATCAATGATCAAATTTTTTTTCATATTTTCATAAACCAAAATAACTACATTTAACTAAACACAATAACACAACTAAACCCAAAAGTAGACTGACTCCCCCCCCCCAAAAAAAAAAAAA
>JAYJMB010040616.1:6142-32465 GCA_036873735.1 Pouteria campechiana
AAATGGTTCTGATCAACACCTTTTACCATCATTTGTTTGGGCCTATTGCAGATTACCTCTCATGCTGATGAGTCACTCTTTTCAGAAATGGAATATATTCTATTGGTGTTATTGCGAACAAGAGTCAGACATTTGATCAGTGTGAATATTTAATGTTAACCTCTGAAATATGTTGCATATTGAATGTCCAAACAATGGCTGGAGCTACATGATTTTTGGTATAGGACAAGCTTAAAATTGGTCCCACC
Organism: Pouteria campechiana; assembly: GCA_036873735.1. Taxonomy (NCBI): domain Eukaryota; kingdom Viridiplantae; phylum Streptophyta; class Magnoliopsida; order Ericales; family Sapotaceae; genus Pouteria; species Pouteria campechiana. The sequence continues at coordinate 6,391 of JAYJMB010040616.1, forward strand.
TCATATAACATTTTACTTGTTTGCCATGCTATCAATTTGTTGATACATAGATATTATGCATTTGTTAAGTCTTTGTTGGCTTGACATTCCTCCATCCTCCAAAGTATGATGGTGGACTAGTTTTTAACATCCTGTGTATTTTTGAAAACTATGAACTGGTTATGGGCCAAATATACAGTCCAATAGACTACAGTAAATAGATAAGATACAAAATAAATCATTCCTACCACTTTTTGTTTCCATTTCGACCTTTTGTATGGTTCGTACTGTAGGTGATACTGTTTGCTTCATATTGTACTATATTTTCAATTCTATTAAGAGCATAAGCTTAGAAGCTTGAAAGTGGGTTCTTGAATCTGTTGCATATGTAAACAGTGGATTTTATCTACTTGTGACATTAACCCAATTCCTGTCTATAAGATGCATGCCATTAGTTTAGATCAGTTTCTGAAAGCTTGACTCTCTGTTACTTAAAGTAGTCCATGCTAATTGCTTGAAAAATGATGAGCGTGTAATCTTTCTATTTTTGCTAGCAAATCCCCATGATTCTTAGATAGGTCTGATTTTGTGGGAAAGAGATTAAGGCAATTTGACAAATTTAACTGGATATGGGTTTTCGTAGGACCACACATTTTACTTTTACTTTTATTTTCCATTATATTAAATATTAATTTCTTTTAACAGATTTTGCGTCTAGCTAATATATGATAAATTCATGTGTACAACGTACCAACTACCACCTACTAGTGCTAGTAGAAAATGAAAGTACTGACATTTATATGATAGCTCGAGAATCAAAATAGCCCTTCTATGACCTCCGTAGAACTGATGATATACATGCTTCTTAGGTGATATGGCTGTTTATACTTTGTTATACTAACTTTAGTGCAGCAATAATTTCTTCTTGATATAATGTGACTTGGGGACATGAATTGTAGCAAAATTCAATCTACTTTGTGCTTGTCTGCACCTGTGCTAATCATCTTCTGGAAGTTTAACTTTTTGTTTCCTAGATCACAGGTGGTAGGGAGAATTTACAAGGATGAGCTAGAGCTAGAAACTTACATACATTCAGACCTTTATGGTGTTACAGATCCAACCAGGTAAGCTGAATTCCTTTCTGCACACTGTTTTGCAACATTGACATGGTGAAACCTCTTATTTGTTGTATCCCAAGTATTCCTCTGATATATATTAGCCAGCAAATTGACAATTTCATTTTAGCAAGTACCGAAATCTGAGTCCAAGATAACATTGGAAAATTGTTTGATTCTGCCCAATCCACTTGCAATTAGGCTTGAATAAATTAATGTAGGTTGATTTGTAGTTTTAACTTTTAGATCCTTTTATCCTACTGCTGTCATATACTGCTGTTAATATTGCTGTGAATTTTATGGATCTTGACTCATGTAAACAAATAACTATATGTAGTTGCAAATATCTGGCGGCCATACCATCATATGGGTCTTTTGTCCTGCTTTACTACATTATCATCATATGTTGGTTTCTAGCTCTGTCATTGCTTCTGCATGCATAATTTCATAAATTTAAAGGGGCGAGCAGGGTTCAAACAGTGATATAGGCGAGATTTAAAAAGTGATCTAAATGACATGTATTCTTCTTTTCCCAGGAATTTTTCAAATCCCAAAATCAAAGGAGCTATAATATTTCATGAACAAGGGCCTCAGATGTTTGACTACAGCATACGTTTGAACCACACATGGGCTTTCTCAGGATTTCCTGATGTCCATTCTATTATGGACACAAATGGTCCTTATATGAATGATTTGGAACTGGGCGTTACTCCTGTACCAACTCTACAGTATGGATTCAGTGGATTCTTGACTGTATGGACTCTCTCTCTCTACCAATCTATAGCTGCTCCCATTTCTGTATTCAGTTGTGCTTGAGGGAATGTACTTCTTTTTAGATAGTTTTGACAGTCTTTCTAGCTCACATACATAGTCGTTTGGACTTTGGAGATAATTGAATTGTCAACGTCAGCAGTATATATTTTTTTCAAGGTCCTCCTCCTGGTCTTATCATTATCAACTAGTAAATTTTATTGTATATGAAATATCAAAGATGGTGAATGGGTTGTGGTTTGCTTTAATCAATAGAAAGCTAAAATCAATGATGGTGAATGCCTTGCCGATTACAAACTTTTTTTTTTTCCCTCGTTTGAATATTAAATCAAGTTCAGCCTTCTCCACTTTCTGAATTGTTTCATATACTACTTGCCTAGCATGTGGTTAATATGAACTCATGACTGGCTACTTATGATCTTCCATGGTAATTTGTTTAATGACAATGAATGACACATGATTTTTCTTGTGATGGCTTCACTTTATTGCAGTTGCAGCAGGTGCTGGATTCATTCATTATTTTTGCCTCACAACAGAATGAGTCTGTCATTACTTCCAGTGCAGCAGAAACACCCATGCTTACCAAGCCTCTCTTGATGAATCTTACTCCATCAAACATACGGATAGCTCCATTTCCTACTCGTGCCTACACTGATGATGAATTTCAGTTGATCATTAAGAAAGTCATGGGAGTACTGTATGTATTTTTAAAGAAATATGTGCATATTCTTCTCTTGTCTGAGTTATATTTTGTTGTTATTTCTCTCTTATCTGTCTTATATGGTCCATCCTTGTTGGAAAGTTCTGTGCTTTGGTTAGCAAACAGTTTCTAAGGTTCCCAAAAAATAATTTGCAATTACCCATGTGTGACCAGTGTCCACAAAAAACTCTGAATGAAATGAAATTTATTCTTCAGTTGAGCATTCATATATTTGTTGTCCATATTGTGTATTTATGACGAAAGATGTGGCTGATGAGCTAAAATTCAAAACCCCTCCCAGAAAATAATGCTGATGAGAATTGTAATCACCAAAGATGTGGCTGATGAGCAAACAATCGAATGGAAAAAAAATTCTGACAAGCATTTTACAATGATTCCTTTTGGCATAGTCCTCTAATTTTATTTCAGTGTACAATTCATGAATTTTTTGGCTTTGTTACATTATTGCAGGAGACTTAAGTTTTCCAGGTTATTCCCCCTAACAATGTATTTTTATTGATTTGGATTTTGGAGCAGCTACCTGTTAGGATTTCTCTACCCAATTTCTCGCCTGATAAGCTATTCTGTTTTTGAGAAGGTTTGCTTACGAGCCTTGAAGAAAGTTAAATATCCTTATAAGATGTTTGTGCATTTTTGGTTTTGGTTCCTAAACTTGAGGACTTGTTAATATTTTGCCTGGCATCACAGTTTGGCATTTATATATTTCATGGTCCTTTTGTTATTTCAGGAGCAGAAGATTAAAGAAGGTCTTCGCATGATGGGTCTACGTGATGAGATATTCTATCTTTCTTGGTTCATTACCTATTCAATACAGGTATTACTACACCTTAACTCTCCCTTTACTTATTTTTAGCCTTTTAACTTGAAAAGATCATAGGCCTTTCTATCTTAAGCTAAACATCATATGTTTAGCCTTTACTATCATTTGGTGTGAAGAAAAAAAAGAGCAGGAGGAAAGAAAGGATGAAAGTTTTCATGTGGAGACTAACTGTTGTTTGGTGTGCAAAGAAAGAAGAGGGGTTGGAAAGAAAAGGCCAAGCAGGCTTTTTATAGTCTATGGAGAAGTTTTAAGTGGTGGATGTGTGGCTTATGTAGAACGTACCACTTATTTAAGGGCATATTTGGTGAGATGCAAAAGGAGATAATTTGTTTCCTCTCCCTTTCTTTCATCTGATATTTACTTACTTTTTACAATCCTATTTTTTCTCCTTTTTTTTTCCACATAATAACCTATATATATTTGTCATCAACTCAAGTCTTTTTCACACACACACACACAAAAAAAAAAAAAACAATTATCTGTTTTGTCTTTATTTATTTTATGACTGACATTATTTGCTTTCATACCAATTTTTTCTCCTCTTTTTCTTCTCTTTTCACCTTTCTAAGTGGGCCTTAGGCCCTAAGTTGAATTTAGACCATTCATGTGAAACTTGTTATATTAATTGTTGGGAATAGAGATTGATTCTATCTTCAAATTCAAACTAGTAGTTGAACTAGTTTGAATTGGATTCGACAAACAACAAGTGCAACCTGTGCCCTGGTTCTAATAACGCTGCTGAGAAGTAAAAAAAAATGAAGTCTTTTGGAGTTTTAAGGAAGTGTCTTTCTAGTAATTTGTATTTATAAACAGTTTAAGAGCTAAAATCAGCTTTCTTGTCCAAGAAAGCTACCTCAAACATGCCCTTACTCCTTTTTCTATGCATGTCTGCTTTGCTGCTGCTATTTCGACCACCTTCTACTTTTTGACTATTTTGGTATCAGTTTTCCTTTTTGAAATATTGGTCCTTGTTGACATTGCCTGTAGAATTAATTTGTGTTTGGATTTTATCATCGAAAAAGTTACTTTCAACTAATTTAAGCAACTGCATGAATCCTGTTCCAGCATTTTGCTGTCTTGGACCGTGCTGCCCTCTAGTTAACCATGAAGTTTCAAGTATTTTACATACTACCTTTATCAATGTCCTTCTGGGCCTTTCTTGTTCACTTCGAGTCTTCACTTGAATAAAATTGCTCTTTCTAATCAGTTTCATTCTTGATCACTCAGATTATATTGTAGTAGTTTCTTGACTAAATACTGTAATAGTTTCTGTTTTAGATATTTTTTTTCTCCAGCTCTTTTGTTCATGCCTTATCTATGCCAGTTAGCCTGGAAAAGGCATCTTGTACAGTTAGGAGGTAAGGGCAGTGAGGTTGACCATTTCTACTGTCTTCTAGTTACTGTCTGTACTATTTTGTTTCCTTTCATCTTCCTCTTTTCATTATCTTGCTTGTCATTATGAAATTTGGTTTCCATTTTCAGTTTGCAGTTACTTCTGGAATCATCACAGCCTGCACAATGACCAGTCTTTTCAAGTATAGTGATAAATCGGTGGTGTTTGTATACTTCTACTTGTTTGGGCTCAGCTCAATCATGCTTTCTTTTTTGATCTCTACATTCTTTTCACGAGCAAAGGCAGCTGTTGCTGTGGGCACTCTTGTATTTCTTGGAGCCTTCTTCCCTTACTATACAGTCAATGACATTTCTGTCCCAATGTGAGCATTGATATTACTACCTTGTAAACTAACCTTAACTTCTTTCACAGGTATTTTTATTTCATATATGGGATGGAGATTTAATTCAGCAACTTTATTACAGGACATTGAAGGTCTTGGCTTCCTTGCTTTCTCCTACGGCCTTTGCTCTTGGGACAGTAAACTTTGCTGATTATGAGCGTGCTCATGTTGGAGTACGTTGGAGCAATATATGGCAAGTAGGTGGCATATAATCTAGCTTCATATTCCATAAAATCTAGCTTCATATTTAGTATTCTTATTTTTGCCTTTGTTTTTCTTCTAAAGTCCTTGTATCTGTGCCTTTCAGGATTCATCTGGTGTGAATTTTTTGGTTTGCCTCCTTATGATGCTTCTTGACACATTGTTGTACTGTTGCATTGGCCTGTACCTTGATAAGGTATTTCTTCAAATTAGGTAGCCTTCTCGAAAAACTGGGAGTATGCTTATGTGTGACCGAACCTTGGCAATTGAACACAATATTATAACTCTTATGCCCTTTTATTCCTAATTGAATTCTATTTTCTTTCACTGTCAACTTTTGTGTAAGTTGCATTCTGTTTAAATTTCTTCCTCCTCTGCCTTTGGGTCTGCATCCATTTTACTTTTCTCATTGTCTCAACTCTCAACTTTGGGTGAATACCATCTTCAAGAGGAAAACTACATCCTATATACCTATTTTTGATACTCAAATGATCCCATATTACACATTCTCCATGCTATTCTCAATGTGGTAACTATCCCTTAAAAGGCTGTTATTGTAGATATAAATATTTATTATGGCTTGTATTTACCCTTTCATAATTGAAACCTTTATTAACTTGACTTGTTTTCCAAGACCTGTCTGCTCAGTTAGGGTCATCTATTAAGCATATATGTTTGACAAAAATGCTCCTGGTATCAAACCTATGTGCTGCATTTCCAATGTCATGCATAGGCAGGAAGTCATTTGGTAGCTCCCTAGGGATCTAACCCTGAAGTTTTGACAGTATCTTCTTATTCTCTAATGAGTTGTAGTACCCTCACTAATTGATTCGAGCTTGTGTACGAGTGCCATCTCTGAGTAATTGCTCTTTGTTCTTGGCTTTCTTCATCCAAGAACACACTAAGGATGTCCAAGATAATCTGTTCTTTTCCTTGAAACACCTCATCTAACATCTGCTTGATAGCAATGCAGTCAATTTTACACCTAAGTACTTCTGCTTTCCTACAAGTGGAATGGCCAGACCTTCAATGAATCATGTTATATAGCCAAGGGTGTTGTTTTGCTATGAATTTCAAAACCAGCTACACCCTAGGAAACTAATTTCTGCTGCTTGCTTTATGATGGCCTTCCTCTGTTTTCCAATTCACCTCATGAGGGAGGCCCTGCTAAATAGGCCTTTCTTTTTCTTTCATTCATTGGGTTTTAGTGATATTTTTTTCCTGCGAAGGTTGTTTCTTTAATCTTTCAAAGTCATCAATTGGTTATTACATCTTTAACCATATTTAGCACACTGCATCTCTCTGATCTTCTGTTGTTTTGATCAGGTTCTTCCCAGAGAGAATGGAGTCCGTAAGCCATGGAACTTTCTTTTTAAAAATTGCATTCGGTGGAAGAAAAGTATCAATCACCATGGGCCTAGCAATTTAGGTGTTGAGGCAGGGAAGAACAATGCAACTTTTCCTGATGAAGATGGTGTTGAACCTGCTATTGAAGCAATAAGCTTAGATATGAAGCAACAAGAGCTTGATAGTCGGTATGCATTGAAAATATTTTTTTTGTGTGTGGTCATGTGTTTTAGTTAGTTTGATCTGATATCAAACCTTTTGTTTTAGATGTATCCAGACAAAGAATCTTCATAAAGTTTTCATGACTAGCAAGGGAAGGTGTTGTGCCGTGAATTCATTACAGCTCACTTTGTATGAAAACCAAATTCTTGCTCTTCTAGGTATGCTTGCCATTTTAATTCAATTTTTCATTTCTTTCCTTTTTCTGCTTGAAGTTATTTGGCTATTTGATGAAAAATGCTTTTGGAATGGGACCTAATTCTTGTATGTGAGTTTCCCCACGTGTTTCCTTTTCAATATATTGATTATTGTTTGGCATCGATTCCTATCACTTTGTACAAATGATGACATTGTTCTCTTGACTTTCTCTTTTACACCCTGTTTCATTCTTGGCATAAGAGGCAAAACCCCTTTTATCTCTCATTTACTTCTCTTTTACACTTTACATTTGGTAGAAATTATATCAAATAAGGTGTTACATCACTAGTCAACTTTTCTTCTTCCATAATAAACTGTCTTTTCCAGCATTACTCCTATTTTTTCACTTAAAATCATTTTAAACTTTTGACCCTACATTTTTTTAGGATAATCATTCTATTTTGTTTTTATTCTTTTTCTCTATTTCATCTTTATTTCATTACCCATTTGCATAATTTTCTGTCTGCTTGCATTACTTTTACTTCCCTTTTATCTACCTTATATACCAAACCAAATAGATCCTTTATGTGGGACTGGGTGTTAATAATGACAGCAGAAAGAGGCCAAAAATTTAAGATATCTTAGTGACTGCTTTGCATCTTTAGCATTATGAAATAAAGCAAAGGCTTCAACTCAAAGATTCTAGATCCAACTGGCTACTAGCAATGTTCATTTGCTTGATTTGATTAGCATTATAAATCGAGGGCTGTTGTTCACCAATGAATACTGGTTCAAACTTCAAAGTGATGAGAATAACTTCCACCCAATAAAGTTCAGTAAGGATAAGTTGTGACCCTTTGTTTTGCCTTGCAATTCTGATGTACATTTGCTTGTGACCCTCAAAACAATATCCATTCCCTTATCTGCTCTTGTTCTCTAATGTTTGCCAGTGCTGACATGTGAGGCCATTGATTTTGAGAAAAGGTTTGAACTAGTGTTCTCAGTATTGCTATGTAGAGATTTTTTCTTGGGCCAGAAAAAGGATATCGCCCATATTGCTGAGATATATCACCAGTGTTGTCTAACTGTATGAATGGCATAAGTGACTGGGAATGATAAAGATGATGATTGAAAATATAAGTAACATTAAGGAAGAACAAAAAAAAAGTAGGATTTAAATATTATATCATATTGAAGAATAGGGGAACAATGATTGGAGAAGGTTGGAAACTTTTTCTCCCCCGTTATGCCTATCCAAAGATTCCAAACAGATAGCAGTTGTGCATATTGATACAAAATTAGTGCAATACATGTATTTCACTTGAATTGATAAAAGTTTGACTGCCTCATGGTGCAAGTAACATTTCTAACAAGGTTGTCAATGCTAGCATCAAACCTTTCTAGCAATGTTTGAATTTCTTTTTTAGATGAAGCCCCATTTATCTCTTTTCAATCAATTTCTGTTGGGTATTTAAATATGTAATATACTAATGGGTCCTTTGTTACTTAACTTTTGTTTAGATTGAGGCCTTAAATTTTATGATGCAAATATATTTTGACAGAATAAACTAATCATCTGTGTGCCTAATGAAAGAGATGGTAAATTAATTGTCTGTGTACCCAGCAAAAGAGATGGCTGTTGTATTGTATTCTAGTTGGGTGGGTGGCCACTTGCATTCAGAACTGGATCCACAGATGGTATAGTATTAGACTATATTTCTTTGATCTAGTGGATGCTTATAATGAGATTAATATTCTAGATCTCCGTAAGATAAACATCCCATGCACAACACCTTGAATTCCCTCCCATGAAGTGGATTATGAGAGTAAGCTAAGCCATTCACTTAAAGGACCTTTGATGCGTGAATAAGATGAAATAAGGATTTATTCAAAATTGTCTGATCATACCACGTTTAACAATGAAGATGAAAAGCAAACATGGCCCATGAAGGAATGGTTACAGTCATGTCAGCAATGTGTTAGGCTACTAGCCCACTTATGCTCTCATATTCAGCAAAATGTATGTCCCACCCTATGAACATATGCATGCAATATTTGGATGCTAAGCAATGCTGCATGTACATTGCTTCTGCAAATGGTTCTCCTAAAGAGTTTTTTCCCCTGTTCAGTGGGGTAAGGACTAAACTGACGTTTTTCTTGTACTGGGCTTCAGAAGAAACTGAAAGACCTGGACAGCTCTTCTCCTTCCCTTGCCCCTCTCACTAAATTTTTGTTGCCATTTTATGGGAATCTCTGACTTTTTGTGAAGAGGACAACTACGCTGTGATGCATTGTTGATTTATTAAAGAAATGGTGACTAATCACTAATTTTTCCCCCAGAATTGGCCAATGAACAATTTTTATGATTCTTTTTATATCATCCCTTTCTCTTCACATGAGATATAACTGACATCTCGTGAGATTTTATCAAAATGGCCAACACTGGTCTGAATTGAACTAACATTTACCAAGAAAAGGTCTATAAGTGGAGTTGGTGCTTTCACTTCAGTACGCTATGAACTATTTTTATATGATACTGGCATGCTTTTGGTACTTTGAAGGACATAATGGAGCTGGTAAAAGCACAACTATTTCTATGCTTGTGGGCCTTCTTCCTCCCACTTCTGGTGATGCTTTGGTTTTTGGCAGAAGTATTAGAACAGATATGGTAAGTGTCCTTGATTTTTTGGTATTTGCTCTTATATGGTTCTTCATGTGTTTCCAACATAATCAATGATGCCATCTTAAAATTTCATTACTATTCATTTCATTTTTGATTCCTTGGGCTTGACAAAATCTGACCCAGTGTATAGGGCTTTACAAAAGCAGCTTTGTAAATTTGAGAGTCTGTGTGCTGCCAAAGAAGAAAGAATAGGAAATGAATACCATGATACTGTCCATCCAAACATGTGACCCGTGATTGTTTTTACCATCAAAACTGTTCATATTGCGTTCCAACTGGAATTTGTGCCAATTGTGAATATAAGCCCAGTACAATTTATTGAAATTTAGATAGTTTTCAGTGGATGGAATCTAATATACAACACTTTTTATCTTCACACATCAAGATTTTTTGATTTGCATAATCTTCAAATCAACCCTTGATTGACCCACAAACCTGATGGACAGTGTTTACCACATGCTACAGAATGAACTTGATGACTTCTATGAGGAAGTGGGCCATTTTACTCCTTGTTTACCTGTCATGAATGAAATGTAGAATTTGAAATTATCCGTTATAGGGCCTTCAAATTATAGATGTAGAATTTGAGTCTTTATCTTCTGGATAAGGTAATTTAAACTGTAAGCAATGAATATTGCACTAGCAGAAAGATTTTCGCAGCCACAGAAAAGTACTGCTTGGTTATATATTTAATTTTGATGGTGTGGCAAAACTGAGGTGTTTCTCATGCCTATTTTTGTGTTAAAATTTGATTGAAACTAGTGATTTAAACCTGATTAATCAATTTGTTTCTGGACTCAAATCAAAGCTTCGGATTTCATCTGTAAATTTTCCATAAAATGGTCCACCTAAGTGCCTGATCTTCCCACTTTTCAGTTTACTTTAAACAAACGTCAAGGATAGAATTATCTGTAAATTTTCCATAGAGTGGCCCTTCTAAGTGCTTGATCTCCCTTCTTTTCAGTTAGACAAAGGTCTAGGATAGAATTCAATGAAACGCTCTGACTTGCAAAGACCCCATTCCTGTAATGATCTATACCTGATGCTGAGTTTGTAGGGGATACTATAGCCACATTGGTGCCAAGCTTGACTTGGATCCAATTGGAGTCTTCTGGCCTGATCAATATAGTGGACTTGATTGGAATGGAATTGAATGGAAAGAAAATTGATGTCTGTAATATAAGGATGATGTCAGTCATAAAGTGAATAAGGTAAAAGTAAATAAGAGATAATTGAAAATATTGATAATAAATAAAAAAAGGTTGTTATGGAAAATACATGTCAAATCAACTTTGGGAAATAGAATTTTCCATGAAATTGAATTGCATGGATTTCATATCCATTCTACCACTCAGGCCCTTAAGCAGTTGGGCCATTGCACAAAGTCTGCAAATTGGTCAATTGATGGATCAGGTGGGAAGCGAGGCTGGATGCACTATCCAATCATTTTTCTGTCAGGCTTTTTTAGGGGCTAAAATGGCTTGAAATAAGCCTCTTTATCCAAGATTGATTCAGGTAAAGATAGACATAATCTCTACATACAAAATAGGGAGGGTCAAATTCAATCTAGTAATGGAGATCTCTCTCAAGTATTTTTCTTAATAAGGAAAACCTGATCGTATAAATCAAACATCGCCATACAATGGCATGTCTCATGTGACGGATGAATTTGACTTAAAATCATAAATGGATTCCTATGCTATGCATGAAAATCTTGTAGGTGAACTTTTGTATATGATCCACTTTTAAAACTGATGAAATCAATGTCTCAACTTTTTTTTTTAATGTGATCTTAACATATAATTGATTTTTTTATAATATTATGTTTAGAATAGTATTGTTGGATTGAATTTTAATGAAGGAGAATTGTAACATAGCCTGCCTGAAATGATAGCATACTTTTCTTACCTTAAATCCTCCAACTTTTTAATCTTACTTTTAATCCCTCCAACTTTTATCGTTTTCCTCGAATCTATAAAATATAGCATCTGAAAAATGTTACCCATCTCCCTTGATTAGCTAGATGTGTAACTTCTTTTCAGTGTACTTTCTAAAAGTCAATAGATAGCTAAATGGCCCCAGCCATTCATCTCTTCAATAATCAATCACATGTGCTTCGTACATGTTGCTGCTAGTGCTGGATAACAATTCTTTTCTGACCAACCCCATCTTTTGAATTTCTTTCTTTTTTTTTTTTTATCACAAACATTATGTTTTTTGCTGTTCTTTTGACTCTATCTAGTTTTGGTATATTGAACTCCATCCTTTTTTACATTAGATGTTTACTTGCATGCATATTTTCTCTGCTTTTGGTGCTTGTATTTTGTTTGGCACTTTGGCCCAATTGTCTGCTTATCTTATTTGTTGTGTTCTCTATGGCATCTTCATTCTTCATTATAATGGCACAACAGGATCCATGTTGCTGACTCCACTTACGTGGGAATGGCTTTTGATGATGACGAATTTCTATAAAATATTATAAATTGCATATTTAAAAATTTAGGGGTTGCCACTTACTGCATTTAGTAAAACCCTTGGGTTGTCAGTGTGAAAACATGGGCTTGAATCTGATGGCAGTCACTTTATGCAAAAAGCCATAGGCTAGGACTGACCCCAGCCTCCCCCCCCACCCCCTCCCTTGGGGCCATGCACATCCATTACCTGCATGGGATTATGGCTCTTTATTTGAGTTCTAATGGCTTGGCTAGTTTCACTTCATAATTTTTTGTCTTGGGGCGCATGTTTCATGAACCTTACTAACCTATGCATTTGTTATATTTGTTATGTTCGACTCTGTAAGCTCATACCCCTTTTCACCTTTTTTAGCACCTGTACTTCACTATTTATGCCTCTTCTTGGAATTTTTCTCAATCATCTGTCTTCTGCAGGGCGAAATAAGGAAGGGTCTTGGTGTATGCCCACAGAATGACATTCTATTTTCTGAATTAACAGTGAGCATTTCCTGCTTCTAGAGATTAGCTTCCTAATTTACCTGCAAGTTTATGTTGGTTGATGAGTTAAAATTTGGCTATACCTGACTTCAGGAATGTCACTTCACATGAACATTGAAAAAATCATTGTTATTATTATTATTATGTATTCTTTCCTTCCTTTTCTGGAATGTAATAAGACTGCTATGTGGATCTTTTTATTTGAAATGTTTCTTGGAGCATAGTTTGTTTTTCCATTGCATGTCTCTGTCATTTATTTGGGTACAATGGGTGGAGCATGCTGCAGGAGGATCTTCAAATTTTCATCTTTCTCTAGTCTTTATTTTATGTTTTATATTCCGATTGCCACAAAGCTACATGCCACACATCTAGAATGCTAATTAACTTGCTCGAGTGCTTGTGTAGTTTGATGGTACCTGTTGATGCTTATTAGAGAGTACTTGGGGTAATTTGCATTTGTGCCCCTGAAGTTTGCTTGCATCATATTTCAAAAATATTTCTGTTGTTAGCATCCATTGAAAAACCCACCTTAAATTTTGACAGAGAACAAATAACGTTACAATGCAAAATTCATTCAATCCGTATAGTCCTCTAGATTTTAGCATAAAAAAAAAAAACACCTAGGAGTAGTCTTCTTGATCATTTGATTTGGTTGTCTGATTCTCAAAATCCAACCCTACAAACTCACACTTCTCAATTATGATCACATGCAAAATTCTCCCAATTTGCACCTCATACTAGAATTGCAGCATTGAAAAAAAATTCTAGGAATAGTCTTCTGAATTGTTTGATTTGGTCCTCTGACCCTCCAGATCTCTCAAATCAGGATTAATCAAGGTCAGATTTGAAACATTAGAAAGCCAAATCAAATGATCCAGGAAGGTATTCCTAGATTTTTCAATACTGTAATCTCAATGGATGGTGAGGATCAGGCAAATTTTGCATTGATGAGTGAGGTCACAGGTTGGTAGCATGTGTTTTGCAGGGTTATGTTGTCCTCTGCAGATTTTTGAAAATTGAATTAAATTCCAATTTTCTAACATTTATTTACTTTTGTTGATATCAGTTAGTGTCATTTGTGTAGGTATATATCTGATGTTCTTTTAACAGTTTTCTTCTTGGACAACACATGGTTGATACTGATATTTAATTGTGTCAGTCTAACTGCATTTGAATGACAGATTAGTGAATGTGGCCACATAGAACTCATTAAGCTTTGCAAGATAAATGTAGCAACCTATGTATCCAGTGTTAAAACTTAGCATTCCAATAGATGAATGACTCCTGTCTGATTAAAACTCCTCCAATAGATGAATGACTCCTGTCTGATTTAAACTCTTTCTCTGTCTGTCTCTCTCTATATTTTTGGTTTTGTAAACTATTGACGATTATTGACTGGTGCTTTCAATATTTCCTTTTTACATTATTGCAACTGGTGAAAATAGACTTTATTCCTAAATTCATGCGGTGCATGGTTGCTAAGAGTTTTAAGTTAAGATTTAAAATTTAATAATTTTCTCTTGTCAGGTCAAGGAGCATTTGGAAATTTTTGCTGTTTTGAAGGGCGTTGATGAAGAGTTGGTGGAGAGAAAAGTAAATGAAATGGTTGATGAAGTGAGTTCCTATGATACATGCAGCGAAACCTTTCTTGCTGATGTGAAACGAATAATTATGTACATGTTCACATTAGATACTTAATTAACTTAACAAGATTATGCAGGTAACTCTTGGTCAGTCTTCAAATACATCACAGCTTTTCTCTCTCTACCTCTCAATCCAGAATCCAACTTTGATCCAAACAGGCTTGGGTTAAGGTCTTGAGAATTTTTTGCACCAAGCCCAACATGCCTGGGCCTCTACCTAGTCAGAACCTTACATGTATTATATACATACCAATTGATCGATTGAGAGAGAGTTGGTGATTTGCAATTACCAGCTGCCAGCCTGATGAATCTTTCTCCTTTGTTATGCCTGGGGACTAGCAATAGTTTCTTACCTCATTTTATCATGATAATGATGAGTAAAATAACGTTAAATACACCATTCTTGGCACACTCCATGCACAAGATGTTTTTTGAAATCTGGCAAGGAGATGATGGTTTGTGCCTGTTCTTTTATTTTTATTATTAATTTTTTTATGAATCCTCGTCAAAATCCAACCCAACTATATTGCTGTACTCAAAGTATTGTGTTGTGACATAAGATACTTAGCTAAAGGAAGAAGGTGTGACCGTCTGAGAGAATTTTACTGTTGATTTAATTTAAGAATGGGGCATTTATTTCTTCTAGTTTTGTGTTACAGTAGCTGCACTGTTTGTATTCACCGATAACGGCCCCTTATTCGGTTATTTTATCTGTTTTATTTTGTCATTTCCTTTTGTCTTTGACCTTCTTTTTTCTGTTTGTAGTCTGACATTTATGCCTCATTTGCTGTTAACAGAGCCTTAACCGTTGTGCTTACATGGGTCACGGGACAGTTCTCATGATTTTGGTTGCATATCTAGTACTTAGAATACCAATCTGGAAACTTCTTCACTTTTGAAACTGGTAATTTTGTTGCTAGGTTGGTTTGGCAGATAAAGTTAATACGGTCGTTGGGGCTCTATCTGGTGGGATGAAGAGGAAGTTGTCCCTTGGGATAGCACTTATAGGAGACAGTAAGGTGTAATATAAATTTTAGAAATGCAACATTGCATTGGCATTATTTATTTCCTCTTGGGATTCAAGAGAACAAACTCTTTTTTGCTCCTTAGGTTATCATTCTTGATGAACCTACAAGCGGAATGGATCCATACTCCATGCGCTCAACATGGCAATTAATCAAGAAGATCAAGAAGGGTAGAATTATTTTACTGACCACACACTCAATGGATGAGGCTGACGTGCTTGGTGATCGCATAGCAATAATGGCAAATGGTTCTTTGAGATGCTGCGGAAGGTTCTTGTTACTTCAACTTATTTGAAATTTTCCTAGTCTTTATGTGGAGGAAAGTGTTTGGAAAGTTGCCTGTCACCACTGGCTTAATCCATAGATATTTTTTGGGGGACTCCTAAAAATAAATTCATATTATTTAAGCTAACAGTAATTACTAGGAGTTTTGTCTTTAATGCTGACTCTTAACATGAAGAAATCATATTAGAGATCAAGATCCATGATACAGCATTTCTTTTCAAGGTCTAACTATGATTTTGGTGTCAACCAACAAGGTGTTGTTCTTATTGTATATATAATTATGTACCTATGCTTGAAGTTGATGCAATCACCTTGTTAAAATGTCTATATTTGTTCTCTTTGCATGAGAAATGTGTCAAGGACCACTATCTATCCACCTTCTATGGTTTCCAAAGCTGGATTCCCATTTTAATAATTGCAACATATACTTGAGCATCTAAAAACCAAATGATGCTTTCTGCCTGGAAATCAAGCATGCCAGGTGCATATGATGTCTCGAATAAGTTATTGCCCATGGCCTTTTAGGTTGATTTTGAAAATTTATTTTCAGAGTAAGAAAACTTGTGGTCCTATTAATTTCTGCATCTTATTTTCCTTTATTTTATGGAGTGTTTAATTATGTTGCTGTGTTGAAACTAAAAAAATAAAAAATAAAAAAATTCTGAAATCAGCATGATAAAAGATTAGCAGCTGGTTCTTGCATTCCTATGTTGCCATGTCAAAACAATATTGGCAAATATACTTCTCATCATCATATTGTTTCAGGGTTCATGGTAAATGTTGCAGGCTTTTTCAGCAGAAGCTTGATGATGCTTGCCATCCTGATCAGCCTTCTATCTCAATTTGAAATTTGGATCAGATCAAGGGCTACAGAAATTGCTTAATTTTTTATTCTGTAGGCTGATTTATCTGAACAATTTTCATTAACATCAAAGAATGCTCCACAAGTTATACGTGAAGCTCATCACAGTGGTTGACTTAAAACAACAGGTTTTGAAACCAAGAGTCATCTCCATGCTTTGGGTGCATTGGACATTTCTTTTCTTGCAGTTTATTTGAGATTATGAGTCAGCATTCTTTTGATTTTCTCTCTCCATTTTCCATATCTCCTTTTGTTCAGTGGTTTGGGAACTTTTCTTTAGAATTTCAAAAGGATTCACGGGGATTGCAGAATATCTTTGATTTCTATAATAGGAACCCCAATACAATCACTGTTCATGAAAGGATGGATTTTAACATGAAATGAGGACTTAAGTACTTTTCCAATTTCAATTACTTTTGATCTGATAACATTGAATAGTTTTATATATTTCCTCAGTATTTCTCCCATTGGTTTGTCTTTTGTGTTAATGATGCATGTTAAGACTTAAGACTTTCATTGCATCAGAACTTTTCACACTAGACAATGTAGTTTCAATGCTGGAAGCTAGTTTCTTACTTTCTGTTTTGTTATTTCCTTTTCCTTATTGCAAGTACTTTTCTGGAAGTAAAGAATGTGAGTTTTTTGTTGTTGTTGTTTTAGAAAGTTGCACATTTTCACCTGCTTAAAAGCATTTCATGCTATTGCAGTTCTCTTTTCTTGAAGCACCGATATGGCGTTGGTTATACCCTTACTCTTGTGAAGGTGTGTTCTAGTTTTGTTAGGGTCTATTGAATTTACTTTTGATTTCTTGTCTCTCATTTGTCCATTGCTATTCATTCAGGCTACGTCTAGTCCCTCTGTAGCAGCTGACATCGTTCTTCGACATGTTCCATCTGCAACACGGTTAAGTGATGTATTCTTCGTTCCTGAAACCACTTTTTTTTATATATAGCGGAATCCAGTTTTGAAACATATGTTTACTTCCCATGTTCTCGGAATAAACTTCATAGCTTGCAGTATGGGCTGTGGCAAAAGAATTGTGTTGGACATATAGGTGTTTAACCTTGGATCATTCATGAAAAAGATGGTAAAAAATTCAGTCAAAAACATGAAAATTCAAACGAATGTGGAGCATGAAAACTTCAATTTCTATGTAGTTTCAGCTTTCAATTAAAGAACCATGTAGGAAAATACTGCCATCCAGGAAAATACTGCCATCCATGTGCATTTATTTATATCTATGTTACATGTAATACGATGCAACCAAAAAATAATTTCTTTATGCAAGAATATGAAGACAGTTCACATGAGCAATAATATATGAATTCAGTTCCATCATCTTCTAAGAAAGTTCCTTGATTTCAATTATCATCTAATCAAATAAATTTTCTCTGTTAAGTTTTGTCATCTTTTGCTCAATTTTTTTATGTGTTGCTTTCTTAATATTTTGATTATGAGCTTACCTTTCTTTTTTGTTTTGACTTTTCAAAAGTGACATAACTCTTCCATCATTTTTATATCTTGGACCGACCATGCTCACTGTTAGTGTCTAGCAATTGAGATATGTCGTTGGAGACCAAATTTGTTTCTTTTTTCTAATTAAAATGGCTTTTATTGAAAACTTTGTTTATGTTGGTTTTCCAAGAATAGTTACTTTACATATCTTTCAAAAAGCCACAAAATTTTTAGTTGTGCTATCTTACTGTTATTTTTTTTTTAAAGTTATAGATGATATTTTGCTATTGGAAATTAAGTTTGTTGTATTGCAATGAGCCCTCTGAAGTTTTGCATTCCTGTTTGATGGATATAAGCAGGACGATTATTGCCAGGAGCATTTGATATCAAGATCATTTGTCGTAGCATGTATGTCCATTAGATATGTCCATTACAGGATCATACATGTTTCTGGATTATTTGAAAGTCCTGCACTCATATAGTAGCACTGATGGAGATGAATAGATTCACCTTAATAGAGGACATGATTCTATCTGGAAGTTGGCTGTGTCTCACTTTTTCTTTTTACCTTTTTTATTGCTTTCCAGGTTGGTACAGAGGTTTCCTTTAGACTTCCTCTGGCATCATCATCTGCATTTGAGGCCATGTTCCTGGAAATTGAGAACTGCATTAGAAAACGAGGCACCGATGGAGAAATAAGCAGCAATGAGGATGGAAGCTCTTTTGGCATTGAGAGTTATGGCATCTCTGTCACAACATTGGAGGAGGTCTTTCTCAGAGTTGCAGGATGTGATGTCACTGAGATTGAAAATGTTGACCACTATAAGGCTCATTTTGGACCAGACACTGTGGTTTCTGATCCTGTCGATACCTATACTCAGACGAAAGCTTCCAATTTTGAATTATTTGTTGGGAGCTATAAGAAGATATTGAAAATGATATGCTCTACTGTGGCAAAAGTTTGCAGTCTAATTTTTGCTACATTTTTCAGCTTCATAACCTTCTTAAGCATTCAATGCTGTAGCTGTGGAATCATTAGAAGGTCTACATTTTGGGAGCACTCCAGTGCTCTATTAAAAAAGAGGGCAATCTCTGCTCGAAGAGATCGAAGGACAATTGTTTTCCAGCTTCTCATCCCTGCGATCTTCTTGTTTTTTGGCCTTCTTTTTCTCAAGCTTAAGCCACATCCTGATCAGCAATCAGTGATCTTCACAACATCCCATTTCAATCCTTTGCTGCGAGGCGGCGGCGGCGGCGGACCCATTCCATTCAATCTATCATTTCCACTTGCAAAAGAGGTTTGTTTTTATATTCCTTCTCTTTTTTTTTCTTTTATAACATCTTATTGTTATAAACCTTTGCTAGGGTTCTGTACTTCATTGAGTCTTTTTATGTGCAAATACCGACAAGTGTGTCATCCATGCCTTAAGAACATGTTGGACTACCTAATGCAATAGTTAGCCAATCAACTCTTATGTCAGGCCGAACAAATGAAATCAACCAATTGTGGAAAGAAAATGCCAACAGTTCAATGCAAATCCCATGTGTGATATGCTTTTTCAGAAAATCTAATTTTACGAAGATGATCGACGTGATAAGGCCTGTCTGATGAACCAAATGACCAACCAAGGTTTGTTTCATGTATCTCAATGTCAAGAATATCAAAGTTTTATATGAGTCATGGAAGTCACTGGCTTCATTCAATGCCTTTTTTTTTTGTCAAGAATATCAAAGTTGCATATAGCTCATGATATTTACTAGCTTCATTATCTGTCTACTTGGTTATTGGTGATTGGTGGTAATTTTGTCTTCGAAAGACTGAATGCATCTGTAATGTGTTTTGGAGTTGAGAACAATGTCTTCATGGGGCTAAACCAATTTTAAATTCAGGTTGCATTTCGTATGAAAGGTGGTTGGATTCAGAGGGTCGAACCAAGGACATACAAGTTTCCTGATCCAGAGAAGGCTCTTGCTGATGCTATTGATGTAGCAGGGCCTGTTTTGGGTCCTGTCCTAATTTCCATGAGCGAATTTCTAGTAACTAGCTTGAACGAATCATACCAGTCAAGGTGTTCATTCTAACTTTGCTGCCTATATTGGATGTGGTTTCATTTATTTCCAACATGTCCACATTGTTTTCATTTTTGTCCCACAATGTGATAAGTAATGCCTTGCTGTTTCCTGTGATGGTTCTGTTTTATCTTTTATCAGTGGAAGCTATTCCATAGCAACTAATTTTTTGAATTTGATGTTTCTTTTTTGTTTTGCTCTGCCTTAAAGTCACATTTCACTGTGAAAAATTGAGAACAAATGTTTGACTGATGTTGTGAGATGGGAAATGGTTAATAAATAATGTCTGTAACAAAATCAATCTAAATTTCTCTTTGTTAGATGACATAACAATAAAATGATGTATGAAGTGATTATAGTCATAGAATAAGGTGAAATTATTATGTAACCTTATGCATAAGATATAAGCAACAAGTAATGGATGGTTTAGTCTTGGAAGTTGAGACATATATCATGTCCTGCCACTCACAGACGTGCATCTATTTGTTCAGTTCTACTTTCGTAAATAAATGGACAGAAGTTTGAAAAAACAGAAACAGAAATGCTTCCTGAGAAGTGAGAGGCAATCTGTTTCCTAAAAACGTTCAAATGTTGCTACTGTTCCCTTTTAACCCAATTTTCCATTTCTAACAACACAATCAAAATGTAAAGCACATTTGAAAATCAAGATGATGAAGGAAATTCTTTTCTAGAAAAGTGAAACAGGGCTTAGGTCATAATAATTTTGATAACGATTTCAAAGATTTATTTATTACAAATACTGGGCCCCTGTTGGTGTTATACACATGAAATAAATGCTCAAATTCCGTGCAGTCATAAGCCATTTGGTCTGGATCCAATAAAATCTTTTGGTCATTCCTATTGCTTCATTACACAACTCCAAAAATATTATGACATGGGATTCTGTTTGTCTTAAATAAGTTATTGTTAGAATATGTGGATTCTAGTGTTTCTTGATATGCTAAAAGCGATACTTTATGTGAAACATCATCACTAGGAACATCTTGTCCTTCATGGTGGTAGTGTAGGATTCAGAATTTTCTTTCTATGCAATGTAAACATGGTATCATAATCATCTACAAAGGCCTTATATCCAGTGCTCTACATGAAACCTATTATGTGTTCTGTTCTTTCATATACAGTTTCTGGTAATCACCACCTTAGGCACATGAATTTTGTTACACTATTGAACTCTATTATTAACTATTTCTCCACACACATCATAGGCACTCTACTCTTATTCATCACTTCTACCCAAGTCATCTTGAGCCTTTGCCTTTGCCTTTTTAAGATTTATCTTGAATGGGTTCCTTCTAAATAGTGCAATTGTAAAGTCTACTACTCATGGCTAAACCATCTAAGCCTACCTTTCCTCATCATTCTACCAGTTGATGCACCCTTAAAATACCTTGAATGGATCCGGTTCTAATTCTTTCCTAGTCTTGCAGGCCACAATATGTCAACATCTCCCATGCACTTCAAAACCTCGGTTGTTATGCAATCAGGGCTGTTGGATTTTGCTTTAAAAATCATATAAAATTATCCACAGCTTCAAATAACTTTTAGGTTTCCTTCAATTCCTACACCTTTAACTTGTTTGACATTTGACATTTGAAAGCTCTGAAATAAACTCTCATGTCTCTTGTTGATTATTTTTCAAATTTAACTATTACCCTTCACCCCCCTCGTTTATGCACCTATAAATCATCTTACCCACCTCTATTTGCTAAGTTGCCATATAAAGATGTTTAGCTGGGCTTACTACTCTTTTCAATTAATGTATGAATGTGCGTATGTATTAATGCTAGAAATCACCCCCCAATCCCCCCATAGAAATCATAGGCTCTTTTGAAAATATTTATTTTGTGGTATGGGTGCTGAAATTTCTTTCATCCCAGATATGTTGGAATTCAAAATATTTGATACTGCTCGGTGTTATGCTATTGAGAAACTTGTGTTGTGAAGTGAGGTGAAGTAATTGGCATTAGATTTGATATGAAATGCTTAAAACTTACAGCATAGACCTATTATATGATCATCATCATATACAGCTTTTCATTTTTGCGTACTAAAAAATTATTGGTTGGCGACAAGAGATGTGGAATGAATTTCTTTCTCTCTATTTTCATTATACACATTTTAAATATATACAATGTACATTGGCCAAATATAGAAACCAAAAAAAAGGAAAGAATAAAACAGAATAATTCTTTTCCTGAAATATCTATCCTCATAACTAATATCCTTAATCTGTAATATATACAAATCAGGAACTTTCCTAAATTAACAGCCCGGTTTTCTAACACACTCCCCCCCAAGTTGGTGAATAGATATTATCCATTCCCAGCTTGGATATAATTATAGAGAAGTTCGAATTATGGACGCCTTTTGTGAACACATCAGCCAACTGCTTCTTTGTTGGCACATAGGAAGTGCAAATCAATTTACTGTCTAACTTCTCCTTTATGAAGTATCTGTCAATCTCGATGTGCCTGGTCTTATCATGTTGTACAGGATTATGAGCAATGTTAATGGCAGACTTGTTATCACAATATAGTCTCGTAGGCTCCTCCCACCTTATCTTAAGATCTCCAAGTATAATCTTCAATCACAATAGTTCACAAACCCCCTGAGACATGGCTCTAAACTCTGCTTCTACACTTGATCGAGCTACCACGTTTAGTTTCTTACTCCTCCACGTGACCAGGTTTCTACCTAAGAATGTGTAGTACCCAGTTGTAGGGCATCTATCACCATCCGTGTACGCTTCAATAATCAACCCTGCATTCTTCTTGAATAAGATCCCCTTGCCCGGATTAGCTTTCAAGTAGTGAAGCATCCTGTGAGCAGCGTGTAAGTGGACCTCTTTCAGATTGTGCATGAACTGTCTTACTATGCTGACAGCATATGCGATGTCCGGTCGTGTGTGGGCTAGGTATATTAACTTTCCAACTAGTTTCTGGAAATCTTCCTTGTCTACTGCAGTATCCTCACTTGCAGTACCAAGCTTATCATTGGGATCTATTGGAGTAGAGGCTGGTTTACATGCTAGTTTACCAGTTTCCCTCAAGAGATCAACTAAATACTTTTGTTGGGAGATAAAGATACCCTATCTTGATCGCGCAACCTCTATCCCAAGAAAGTACTTTAATCTCCCCAAGTCTTTGATCTCAAATTCCCTTGCCAAACAGTTCTTCAAGGCTTCCTTCTCTTTCTCATCATTCCCTGTCACAATTATGTCACCGACATATACAAGAAGAGTCATAACTCCCCCTGAAACCGTTTGTTTGATGAACAGGGTATGATCGCTTTGACTTTGCTTATACTCCATATTAAGCATTACCTTTGTGAATCTACCAAACCAAGCTCTTGGAAACTGCTTGAGTCTGTATAATGCTTTTTTTCGCTTGCAAACCTAGTTCCTTTTGATCTGTCCTCCAAAGCCTGGTGGAATGTCTATATATATTTCCTCCTCCAAGTCACCATGAAGAAATGCATTCTTCACATCAAACTGTTGCAATCCCCAGTCAAAGTTTGCAACCAAGGACAATAGGATTCTCACTGTGTTCATTTTCGCAACCGGTGCAAATATTTCCTGATAGTCCACCCCATAAATTTGTGTATACTCCTTGGCAACTAGCCTTACCTTGTATCTCTCTAGAGATCCGTCTGACTTGTATTTGATAGCAAACACCCATTTACATCCCATTACCCTTTTGTTTTGTGGCAGCTCCACAATCTCCCATGTTCCATTCTTCTCTAGTGCTTCCATCTCAATCTTCATAGCTTCCCTCCATTTCTCACTAGACAATGCCTCGGACAAGGTACTCGGAATTGGAATGGTATTTAGGTTGGCCAAGAAACTCTTGTGTGATGGAGAACAAACACTGCTTTGGCCAATGGATACTATGGGTGTTTAGTGCATTCTCTGATTTCTTTTCTCAAGGCAATGGGTAAATCATAGTCGGAAATAGGTGGAGAATTGGCAATAGGAGAAGAAGAGGAGTTTAGATTGATCGATACCTCATTTTTAGGAGTAGGGGTTGAGTCTTGAACTTGCATGGGATCTGGATCCTCATTTCTCATTCTCGAGTACACTTGCGCATACCTCCTATTGTCAAGCATAAGTGTCTCATCTGTCAGGTGGTGTGATTCTGGGCAGGTTGATTTGGGTTGTGAGATTGTTGAGAGGTCGATTGTGAGGCCAGTTGTGAGGAGGAGGGCAGATCTAGAGAGTATTTCTTCTGCCTTATTTTCCCCAATAGAACTAGTCCCCCCCTGAAGATAAGGTTGAGAGAAAAAAAATTGTCCCTCCTCGAATGTGACATCAGCGGAGATGTAAAACTTCCAGATAGGTGGGTGATAGCACTTGTAACCATGTTGTGTTGGAGAGTAACCGATAAACACACACTTGATAGCCCGTGGATCTAATTTTTCTCTGTTGTGGTTAGACATGTGAACGAAAGTAGGGCAACCAAAGATTCAAGTGTGAGATTGTTGGTGGTTCTAATATTAGGGTAAAATTGAGAGAGGACCTAAATAGGTGTTCCATTCCCTAATGTTTGGGATGATAGTCGGTTTATGGTATAGGCAGCGATTAGGACAGCTTCACCCCAAAAAGACTTAGGAACTCGATTTTGAAAGAGATAGGCGCGGGTGGTGCCTAGCAAGTGACAATTTTTCCTCTCTGCAACTCCGTTTTGTTGGGGAGTGTTAATGCATGAGGATTCATGAGCTATTCCTTCATTTAGGAAATATGGGGACGAAAGCTGGTTAATCTCCTGCATTATTAGATTGAAACCTTTTTATTTTTACACCAAATTGGTTCTGAATCATTCTATGGAAGTTTGGGAGTATGGTTCTGACATCAGATTCTGTTTCAGGAGGAAAATCCACAAGACTAGTACAATCATCAACAAACGAAACAAACCATCGGGATCCGGTAACATTGGGAACCTGAGATGGACACCATATGTTTGCGTGAACCAAATAAAAAGGAAAGGAACTTCAATTATTTTTTATTGTAAAAGAAACCCTTTGTGTTTCGCAAATTCACAAACATCACAATGAAAACTCTCAACATCAATAGCCTTAAATAGGGAAGGAAACATTGTCTTTAAAACAGAAAAGAAGGATGACCAAAATGGAAATGGTGACACCAAATTGCATCTTTATTGGAGACTGATAAGACTCAAATATAGGATACTTGACAAGAGGAGATTGCGGAAGTGGTGCTTCAAGATAGTAGAGTCCATCTGTTTCTTTAGTTAGTCCAATCATCTTCCCTGACACTTGAGCATGAAATTCACGATGAGAAGAATAGAACAAGACATTGCAATTCATATCCTGGGTTAGTTTCTGAATAGAGATAAGATTAATAAATAACTTCGGAACATGAAGAACATTCTTGAGTAACAAGGATGGACCCAACTGTATGTGGCCAACCCCTGCCATTGCGGTTAAAGAACCATCAGCAACAACAATTTTCCTAGTGCTAGGACAAGGAGAATATGTGGTAAAGTGAATAGGGGATGGTGTCATATGGTCTATGGCTCTAGAGAAAAAAATCCAGGAGTCGTGAATAAAGTTGTCTGAGGTATGTAGTTTGTGAGAGATAGGCTTACCCATAACTAAAGAACAAGAACCACCAGGCTTCTCCAAAGAGCCCAACAGAGTCCTAAGTTTCACAATCTCTATCTAGTTGAATTGTACTGGAGTAGGTTCTTCAAGTTGTAGTGGGATTGGGCCTTGAGAGGTCGGTAGAATAGTGGAGACTTGATGAGCCTGCTGTGAATTCTTCAATTCACCCCGCCGGCCCCCTCTCGGCTTGAAGTAGGTGGTTTCCCATGTAGTTTCCAACAGTGGTCACAATAATTGCACCATAGCTCTTGGTTGTGCTTTTTTCATGCTGTGATTGGTGTTGCCTTATGCAACCATGGCTAATCCATTGTTTGTCTGTTTCAATGATGATTCCCCGTCAACTTTCTTCTGCCCGGATCAAGGCTATGACTTCATTCTGTGATGGGACATCCTCCTTGTCAAGAATTTGAATGC
>JAYJMB010040627.1:0-14887 GCA_036873735.1 Pouteria campechiana
TATATCGCCAAGTCACTTTTCTTTCTCCTTCTTCAATATTTTTTCTGTTGGTAGTTACAGCTTGGAAAAGAAAGAAACATACATGTCTGGCGGTGATCCGCAAGTTGATTTTATTGGGTACATTTGGGAGGGTTGTGATTCAAGCAGTTAGGCTGCATTGAAATTTGTGTGTGTATATATATACATATTGTCCATTTAACTAAAATACTCAAACTCATTTCAATAGATTATAGACCATACAATCTAAAAATTTTAAAAATTATATAAATATTACTTAAATTAATTGATAAAAATATTAAAATATTATAAAATTTGTTAGAATTATTTACTTTTATAAAAAGAATAATTTGAAAGGTATGGTCGTTTATTGCATTTTTATGAATTCCATAAGCACAGAGAAAATTCTATTGGATTCATATTTAATTTCAAATTGTTCTATTTTTATTGCCAACTTGATTCACTGCCATTTGTGAAGTTATTACACATTGCATGGTGGAAGTTCGAGAAGCACTGAACAGTGACTTTTCTGTCTCGACCCACAAGAAGATGAGGAATTGTCAACTGTCCACATCTTATTGTCTAATTGCTGGCTTGAAAATATACGGTTTTCACGTGGAATGAACCACGAGGATACAAATCTATATAAAAATGGAGGCGTGTGAAGACTGCAAGCATGCACAGCTCAGCTATATTTTCTATACCACAATGTATAAAGTCAGTTTATGGAACAAACTCTGGAGTTTGCAATTAAAAAAAAGTGCACATGCCTAACCTTTTTCCAATGCTGTGCACCATCTTCATTTTTGGCAACAACTCCATGCAGCTTGGAATTATGAAAGGGCTGATTATTGTACTGGTGAAATAGAACTGTTGAATCCACAAGTAGAGATTTGAAACGAAATATAGGAAAGAAAATGTCTAAAAGTTGTGTTGAAACTGAAATGCCAACCCAATTGCTACATTACTTGAGTTTCTTGACTTGCAACAAAAGAAAATTTATGTGCAGCTCCCGCTTGGTAACGAGATAAAAAGGTAAAAAACCGTTTTTATATCCTTTTTTTTCATAATTTTTGATATAATTTTACATGTTAAGTACCTAACAATCTTAATTTTACATGTTAATTAAGTATCTAAGAATCATATTTTTTCATTATTATTTATATATTCAATCATTTTTTCTTACTTTTTCATATAAAAAGCCTACTTATTTTGTTCTTATTTACTTTATTTTTAACCACTTCCCCAATCACGTTATATCATTCTTTCTTTATTTTTACTTTTCAATATTCCTTTCGTTCTCACCTCTTTTCATCATTTCTAAATAGATAGATTAAAAAAAACTTCTCGTACAGGAAAAGAGTAAAATCTTCAATTTATTAAATAAGAATAAAATCCCCTAATTAATGGAATTAAAACTTGTAATTTAATAGAATGGGTAGATTCTACATTGTAACTCGGTGAAGTCAATTGGCAAGCCTATGCTATAGTTTGGTTTAGTAATTTAGTATGGGTTTGTGAGTTCAGTACTTTACAAGTAGGGTTGCAACTCAGGTCAATTGGGTTTGGGTTGAAGTCAACCCGAAACCCAAACGCTAAAACAAAGTTTAAAATCTCAACACTAACCCTAATCCGACTCTAATTTTGAAACCTCCACCCCAACCCTATCCCAATAGTTTGGGTTTGAGTTGAATTCGGGTTAAATTTAAGATATATTCAATTATAAAATCAAATATTAAAAGGCCTTAAATATTTCAAGATAAAATCCTTAATAATATATGGTGTGAATGAATCTTCAAATGCTTGATGCAATCTGATTAGATATTTATAACTCAATAGTCACTTCACTCAAAACAATAAAGAGATGAAAGTTGGGAGATAGATGATTGCATATGATAGCGCTTGTATTGCAAGACACCTTTGGTTTTGGGTCTTTAAAACACTTGGGAGATGAGGATAAAAATAAAAAATTTTGAAAACCTTATCATATAAGTTTGGATGTTTGTAATTAGTTTTGACTTAAAAAAGAGATTTTCAAAAAAGACATGGAAATGGGGATAAAACTAGAGAGGTAAGATCAACTAGAGTAAAACATGCTTATAATAAAAACAAAGATAAAGATCATGAGAATTATATGTAATTAGTAGATCATTTATGCTTAACAAATGAAATTTCAAAAAGAATGAACAATGTAATATGAATTATAAGAAGTAAAAAAATATATAATTTTTGGTTTTATAACTAATAATATGTAATTTGGGTAAATTTTGGGTTGGATTACCATCAACCCAAACCAAACCCCAACCCAATATCAAAACTAGTGAACCTAAACCCTTAAAATGTTGGGTTGGGTCAAGCGTGTTTGGGTCAACCCAACCCAAGTTGCATCCCTATTTACAAGCTCGTTGAATAACTATTAAGCTTCTCTCAAATCCATGTGAAGTAAATACTAGTAAATATTTTTAGGGCAATGAAAAGAGGAGAAGGTTGTGTTTATTTTTTTAAGCTTATTTGTAAATATATCCACATAGTTTTTATCATGCCCTGCCCTCCAAGACGCAACTTACCGCTTTATACTATATTTTCACCTTGACTTGCCCACTTTTAGGATGGGGTGCTCGAGTCCTATTTTGTAACTCGACTATTTTCTTCAGAAAAAGGACAAAGTATCCCCTAAATTATTAGGGCTTAACCTATACAATTATTTATCAAATATATTAAGGCAACAGTATAAATTCTAAAACATCACACACTTACCCACAACCCAAGATCTAGGTGAATCATGATGGCATCATATCTAATAGGAATTTCTTTCCTCCTATACACCATTATAAATATATTCTAATGATATATCATTATATCTTATTATACCTCATTTAAATTCTTTAAATACAATGCAAATATACAACCAATTATACATTAAATATCATAATTAAAGAGACTTCAATCTTGCTCAACGCTCCCAATCCACATCTGAGAACTTTTCACCTAGCCTGTCAAGTAAAAAAATTAAACAAGAAGGCGTGAATCTGGGCAACTCAATAAGTCAACATGTAATAACAAAATATAGTGAATAATCAAGATACATTATATTCATTTCCAAAATAGATTCAGTTCATGCTCAATATATCTATATCTCAAACATTCCATCTTTATCATCACAATTATCAAATTTCATAATTTACACATATTTCAATGGGATAATTCTTCCCTTTCAACAAACATCCATAAACAAGAATAATGACATATACAGTAGGATATGTCATAACCCCAACAGTCAAATATTCATGTCATAATCAAAACATTGATAATTTCAATATAAGGGATACTTACTATCCCTTACAACCAAATAACACCAATCTTAATCAAATATGAGATATCTATTATCCTCATCCAAAATACATATACTCGGAAATAAATAAATAGGATATTCATCCTCATATTAATCAAAGAAGGGCGCCTACTTACTTTAGGCCTTTAGCTCCAACTACTTTCCTCCAACTTTATCTTTTCATCCTTCTCAGATCATCCTATACAATCTCATTTACTTAACCATTTATAATCATGTACTTGATACATTATATTAATATTTTTTCAGAGCCAATTTCAAACTATGATCATTAAACATGTGATAAACATCAGTTAAACTAGGGTATCTCTACAATTATCACAAGAATTCTCCTTTCTTGACATATTTATTAAGTATCTTACATGATTAACGTTTAAACATCTTGTAAACAACTCATTTAAACTTTTAATCTAATCATATAGCCCATTCACAAAAATTCTCTTTAAACACTAACCAAGACATAGCTCAAAACTCAATTCCACTAGTCCAAACCACTTCATACATGTTCTAAAACATATAAATCATATCATTAATCAGTTACCCCATGATTAATTTAACAAAAGTTAGGAAATCCCTAATTTTTACTATTCATAGAAACCATAGCTTAGAAATTTTAGCAATTTCACATGATAAATCATCATAATCATTGCATTAACTCATTTCTCCATGAATTTATAAGCACATATATCAATTTAAGCCCAAAATTCCATCATTTTCCAAAACCCAAAAAATTTAAAATCTGAGATTTGGTTGGAAGATTGAGCTTACCTTCGCTTACAAGCGTAGTCGTCCTCCCCAAATGAATGACCTAGCTCCCAACTCTATATGGTTCCTTCCATTTGGTGAAAATCCAACGTTTCTTCCATTTTCTTCCATTTTCCACAGTTCGAATTGGTGAAAATTCGGTTTAAATAAAAGATAACAAGTTTATCTAGTTAGGCAAGATGATTTACTAGCTTAAATGGCTAGAAATCAAATATAATGGGGCCAGGGCAAAAGAGGGATAAAGAATGGAATGGACCAGAGAATAAACAGAATGGAAAAATGGTCAAAAAAGTCGTTGTCTCACATAAAACAAAGATCCATACCACGGTGTCAAATTCCACGCCACAGCATGGAAAAATCTTCCCAAATTCCTTTTTTCTGGAAGCTTGCCAAGGCAAGCTCTTTTTGTCTGATACAGTGATAGTATTTTAAGCATAACTTTTACATACAATTCCAAATGACATGATTTTTTAAGGCATTAGAAAGATAACTTCAAGAGTTACAACTATTATGTTAACTACTTTTTCCAAATTAGCCCCCAAATATGTCAAAATTTTTAATAAAGTTGACCTGTCTCATTCAGCTTGTTATTTTTCTGTCATTTGGAATAATTTCGGTATATTAGTCATAACTTCCTCATATAACATCAAAATTGAGTAAATTGTCTACCATTAGATAGATAATTTCTTGATTTATAACTTATATGTTGAACACTCTTTCAAATTAGTCTATATCCATGTTAAAAATCAATCATAATGACCCCTTTTTCAAATTTAGCATTTTTATAATACACACTTGTGCCCCTTTAGTTTTTTTCCAAATTTTTTACTTTTCTCTTACTTATTATCACTAAACTTTTAATCATTTCATCTTTCATTAATTTAATTCATAATAATCCTCAAATACTCATTTTAGGAATTAATTCTCACCCCAAATCCAAATAATAACTTGTCCATTACAATAAGCTATTCAATTTTCAAATTTGTACTTAAACAAAATCATCAATAGCCCCATTTCCCATAAAATACTTTAAATATCATAACTATCACCTTCCACATATCATATACATTAAATGGGACATGTTCATACTATTTCCCACCTTGTTTGAGGTTAATTGCCAAAAATCACTTATTTAGTTCTTTTTAATCAAATTTTCTACCATATGTGACTCTATATGTCATTTTCATTCCAAGTTGCGTCCAATACTCAAACTGATATTTCACACACATTACAATACATATAACAACTATCTTAGGTTATTCACATTGATCATAAATATGTTTTTTTCCAAATTTATCATTTCAGTTCTTTTTGTGGAATATTCCACTCAATGATTCAAAATTGAAAGATCATCTTTAAAGTTTAATTCAAGACCTGATACATGTCACATTTCACATAATAAATATGTTTCATTAGTTATTCAAGTCATATGTATAACTTTACTCAAAATCACCACGTAGGTTCTTTTTCGCTCGAAACTACTAATGAATTCATTTTCTTTATTCAATTGAGTTTTTCATAACAAATTGCTTTATAAAACACTGTATATCACCTCAATTCCTCGTTTTACTTAAATGCAAAAAAAAAAATTCCTCAAGTTTCAACACCATAGGTGTTCATTTTCACTAACATTGCATATTTAAATCTTTTATTAAAAAAAATAGCCAACAAATCTTTGACATCTATTATAAATATGCGGTTAGATTTCCGTGAAAATCCGTTTAAAAAATTTTTAATTCCCAAATTACCCTTGTCTTCTTCTCTGCCGACAAGCCTTGCCGCTTCCTGCCGATCTTCATTCCAAACCTCGGTGAGTGAGCGCCAGATCAGATTTCGAAGTCTAATCCTGCATCGAGTCCTAGTGACTAGATCAAGGCCAGAATCACCACCCCAAATACGCCGCCGCGATTTTGAAAGGAATCAAGATTTGCTCCCAAGACTTCTCAAATTATATTCCATCTACAATCGGATTGCGAATGCCCGTCAGGGCCCCATTTTGATAAATTTAGAGCATGGAATTGGAGGGGCGATCGAAGGATCCATGAAGGAGAACCAAAACCATTGAATTTTTTGGCCATCCAACCTTTATGAGAGGGCCATGGCAGCGTTTCTACAACACCCACAAACCAATCAAATCAAACACCAACTCATATTGCATGTAAACAAGACGGGTTTCCCAAGAGGGATTAGTTACGCTGAAATGAAAAGAGAATGTCATTAGATTGGAAATAATTCCATGCGACTAGTTGCATAGTGAAACCATTTCAATTATATATACCATGATTTTTCCTACAGCTTGAGGCCAGATCGGAATGTCTACGGTTTTACGTAGCGAAGGGTTGTCGGTAGGCATTTTGGAAATTTAATATTTTTTTTTAACAGATTTTCGCGGAACCTAATAGCTTGGATGTGTTTATAATATATGTCAAAAAACGTAGATTTACTTGCTATTTTTTAAACAAAAGAAGTGTGCTCGCAATATTAATAAAATTATGTTGATATATTTGCGAATAACTCAATTTTTAAAATAGTAAAAATATCAATCTTTCTCCCATAATTTTTCTCTTCGTATGAAAGTATTTTTCACATCAATCGCATTGACCCAAGCCTTGTGTTTAAATTAAATCGCTTTTATTTATCAGAGTAGTGAAAAAATGGGACGAAAGAAACTTTGTTGTCGTTAAGGCCCAAAACGCTAGTCCATGGGATCTTCAACTTCTGCGCCGAATGTTCAAACGTCTCCCAATGTACGTAGCCACTGTCGTTACAATCTGTAAGATTGGTAAAATGAACCCAATACCGGTGTTGAATTCTCGTTTCAAGCTGCATGTGAATTTTTGCCATCTCTCACTTACCCATCCACGTTATAAGGAAATGCTGTTCTATCCCAACAAACAACCTCAGTAAGAGAACCAAACACCTTGTTAAAGCATACATTCATCTAAGAATTATGACCAAGAAAACAACACGAATCACAGCACACAAAGATAAATCTTAATTTGGCTTGAAGAACATTAAATAATCCGAGCATTGGCACCTCAAAAGTATATTTCTTACAGCACCATATGTGCTCAAGTAACATCTCAGGTGATTTTCGGTGCTACATACATAGAGATGAATAATATTGCTAGGAGGCAAGAACCAAGTAATGAAATGTGCTTCCTGCTTGTTATTGCTGTTGATGGCTATCAGCTCTTTTCTGGAGGAAGATTGAACCAATCAGGACAACAATCCCTGTTATCGCAATTGAGAACCATAGGCGCTTCTGCGACATATTGCGTGGTGGCCGTCTGTGGTGATCACCTCTCTCTCGTTCAGTTCTTCGCTCATCCCTTCAGTGTCATATCAACATCAATTGATAAGTTAGTGCAGAAAGATTTCATGTGGGAGCTAATTACAGGAACAATTTGGACATAAAGCATCTATTAAGAGTAACAAAACAGAAGGATACACACTACACAGGAATCATCAAGAATATATAATTTTGATAGATTCTGATTATCATTTAAACAAGTTTGAAATGAAGTATTGTGTTTATCTGGAAACTTGTCATTAAAAATTGAGTGACCTGGGTTGAGATATTGATTTGGGCCTGATGCTCATGGAAGATTCACGCCAAAAGATCAGTAGCAATATTTTTAATAAATATTAAGCCTGATTGAAGCTTGTTGCAAGAATCAAAGAGAAAACTAATTACATAATTAAAAAGAGTCATGATATATAGATTCTGCTTTCCCTATTGGCAACCATACAATGGAATGAATAAAGAATAAATCTCAATCAAATCTTTGACAGAAAATCAAGCAATACACTACAAAAAAATCCTTTCTGGTGACATAAACACAGGATAGCTGCGTGCAATCCAAAATAAGCAGCCCACCACACCAACTCCCATATCAACTCAATGCATAACGATATAGTTCCCACCCTCCAAAAACCATCCAAGTCTACTTCTAGTCCCCTAGGAACACTTCAAATGCCATTGAAATTTAGAAAAATTCTCTCACTCAAACCATGCGAACTTTTCAGTTGAACCCTGCTATAAGATCCTAAGTCGTTCAAAGATATGCAGCATCACTTCAGTTGCAAGACCTAAAAATGAGGAATAGTAAAATTGTGGGCTGCAATGCTAATAGATAACAGTTGGAAGGGAGCAGCTACATATGAATCAATGTTACGCTTGGCCACACAAGATTGGTTTGGCCCTATTGTAAGATAATGTAACATATGATGGTTGGCTTGGGTGTCGTATTGAGCGTTTGATGGTCTTAGAGCCATCCAATGAGCTTCATCCTGCTAAGTTCATTAGCTTGTGGCATTGACATTAAATTTTGAAGGCATGACTCCACTTCTAATTTTGGGAGCAACACTCAGTTCTTCAACCTTCTAACAACTAAAAAAAAGTCAAAAAGGGAAAACAACCAGTTGTTTTGCATCAATTCCCCAGCAAAAACCCTGATTTAAATGCTTCCAACTAAGATGCATACCTTGCTTGTTTGGTCAGGTACCCCTTAAATGACTTGAAACTTGAAAGTCAAGTTAGAATGACAGAGAGCAAAAGTTAATAGCATTCGAGTTTTTGGATGAGAAAATTACTTCCTTCCCATAAAATTACTTCCACCAACATTAGTCTTTTTTCTAAACACCACTAATGAAATTTTTTTGGCCAACATTTGACAAGGTTGGATATCATTTGAGAAAGGATTGTTAATCACAAACCATGGTTAATATTATGATTAATCATCCTTTGAGAAAAGATTGTTAATCACAAACCATGGTTATTATTATTTTTTTCGTATGCTGTCATTTTTTTAATAATAATAAAATAAACCTTGTGATAAAATGGCCATCAGCCATTTGCAGCATAGTTGTCAAACTATGACCTGGCTCAAGTGTAGTCCATGGTAGACAATCAAGAGAGAAATAGAGGGAGAGAGATTTAATCTTCATAGATGCCTTCAAAATATGCCACGGAGAACATTTTGTAAGATGGATGATCATGAGGATCACAGAATGGGCATACCTGGAAGGCTGTGCAGCACCATCTACACTACTATGAAGCTGGATGTCATGCTCAATCCTTTCACGACGCCGGATATATTTGTTACAAAGATCACAATAATCTGTCCGACTCCCACAAAGTTCCTGAAATTATGAATTAATTTGTGAATAATTCAAGAAAATTGATGCAAATCAACACTTTGAAAACTTATGCTTAGCTTAGAATCAACAGTGTTTACTACCTGATGCTTGCAGAGATCAACTGCAGGCAATGGGAACTCACAATATTCACATGTAACAATCCTTTGGGGGCAGGTTTCACCTTTATGTACATCCAAGAGTTCACGCTCTATTGTTTGACTGCAAAGCGAACAAGCTACCTGCCCTAGTCACAAAATCAATTTTCTACATCAATGAAAACATTTCCATTTTTGAAAATATTACCTAAACCAAAATTCAGTGAGATACAAATTAGTTAAACATGGAATCATGTGACTTGAAACTTTATAGCTCAAACGCATATGGTTTGCAATCCAATATTATGGAAAACGCCATTGTCTCAATCCCAATAAACAACCAAATATAATCTAGAAAACCATCATCTCAGCCCTCAAAGAACAACATTGTCTCAATCCAGAATGATAATCAATTCTCTCTATCCCATACATCTCCTCTGTTAAATGCTATATAATTTTTCCGTAATCACAGACCAAGTTTTGCAACAATCTTATTACATGACAATGAAAAGGCCAAATTTGCCTAAAATATGTTAAAACTTTGAAATGAACACAGAAGGAACCTTACCCTAGAGTTGCTTCTGCTAGTGAGCCTCATTTACATGAACCAACTATGAAAAGTAGATAATTCAGTGGTATCTTTTTTGAATAAAGAAAATATTTTTCTTTTCCAATGCATGGAAGAATCTGATCATGCCATGCAGATAGAAGCAATAACTTCATTGATAAAATAACCTAATTATTATGTCAAGAAATTGAAATATAGAATGAAAAAACTCATAGGAATGTACATAATAAGATTCCTATACAACAAAGAATCCAAAATAAGGTAAACATACCGGAGCATGGGTCTCTAGATAATGTTCTTCTGCATGCTTTTTTGGAACCATCTCTCTACAAATGGTACAGCGTTCCAGATTGCGGGAGCAGTGAGCATAATGTAAATCAATGTTTGGAGCCAGGATATCTTTCTCACTGAAATCATAACAGGAATATCAACTAGGGCAAGTCGTGAAGTCTCTTCAATTTAATAAATAAAAAAAATTTCTAATTTCTTTGGTGCCTGTGTATCTCTTAAAAATTAAGAAAGAAACAGTAATGTCTGAAAAAGAAATTGAAACACAGAACATTATAAGATCAAACTGTTATTATCTAGAAGCACTACATTTAGAACACAGAACTGGATCTGATCCAATCATCAGACTACTAAATCATATAGTGGATGAATTGAATGAAGTAAAAGAATCAATAATACAATTTATGCTTTTGATTAAGTAGGGAAAAACAAGTAGACAGATTTTGAAGATATAGTTTCTGATGTTTTGTCTAAATTGAATTCTCCAATGAATGTGTGTTTTAGAAATCTAAAACAATTATTGACTTCTGAGAGAAAGTGAATTTTTTTAAAGAAAAATTGAATTGAAAGATGAGTCATAACGAAATAGAAGTGTATAAGAGTGAAGTGAGAAGGTTAGGAAAAAAAAGCTAACTACCTATATTCGGAAAATTCTCCAATAATATCTCTTTAGGCTCTTCTTCCACACCTATCTACTACTTCTATTACTTGTATGGTCTCTGAGATTTCATATATAACATAATTCACTCTTTCTATAATGTTCCTAATGTTATTGGTGAAGGTATCATGAACTTGAATTCTCTTAGCGCCCTGGGTTAGGTAGGTAGCTATTTTTCCTAAACTTCTCACTTCGCTCTTATAAACTTCTATTTCATTACAACTCATTTCAGAATTCAATTTTTCTTTTGAAAAATCCACTTCTGTTCAGAAGTAAATGTTTGTTTTAGTTTTCTAAAACGC
This sequence comes from Pouteria campechiana, assembly GCA_036873735.1. Lineage (NCBI taxonomy): Eukaryota > Viridiplantae > Streptophyta > Magnoliopsida > Ericales > Sapotaceae > Pouteria > Pouteria campechiana. Next base: position 11,165 of record JAYJMB010040627.1, read on the forward strand.
ACATTCAGAAGAAAATTCAATTTAGACAAAACATCATAAATTCTATCTTCAAAATTCTGTCTACTTAGTTTTTCCTAGTACAACAAGACAAAAAAAAAGGAACAAAGAAAAATGGAACAAAGATTGTTGGAATGAATCAAACAATTTTCATATCCTCCATTAATTACACCTGTTGTGTGTACATTTCACATACTAGACCACAAGTGGTTCTAATTATTTTTCTACAATTGAAGAAAACCCTTGATTAAAAGGAAAAATAAAATGTATTTAGAAACTCAAAAAATAAAATACTCTCTTTTAAATAGGTATATTGTCTTTGGGATTGCCGAGCATATTGTGATGGCTTGAAATTTGGTGAATCGCTTCAAGTCAATGAGCGGAGAAGATGACACAACTCCAAACTAGATTGCAAGACTCTAAGTCAACCTAAAAAATGGGTATTCTGATCCAATTAGTTTATCCCGAAAGGAATCAAGACCTGATGACCTCTTTTATTTTTTGACCTGAAAGAAACCAAAAAGAAAATAAGTATTTGAGGGTTGCTCGGCTCTCCTTATAACTGTAAAAAGCCTAGGAAGGATGGGTGACTTTGACTAAGTCACAACAAGAATTGACTCAATGAGTCACTGACTAAGTCACGACAAGAATTGACTCAATGAGTCACGACTTAACGACTTGATAACTCGACTATCTCATATTCCCCAGAGAAGCCTAGGAAAAACGAGACCAAGTAAATTGGATGTTTTGACTCAATGAGTAATGACTCAGTGAGGAGCTCAACTCTCTCAATTACCGATGAGAAGCTTACGAAAAACGCGACTAGGTTGAATGAATTTGATTCAGTGAATCATACTTGGATGACTCAGTGAGTGACTCAGCTCTCTCAATTGCCCATGAGAAGCTTAGAAAGAGTGGACCAGACTAACTAGGTTTGACTTAGTGAATCACACTTGGATGACTCAGCAAGTGACTCAATTCTCTCATTTACCCGTAAGAAGCTTAGGAAAAAGCGAGATCAAATTGACTGAGTTTGATTCAATAAATCGTGCTTAGATGACTCAGCTCTCTTATTTACCTGTGAAAAGCTTAGGAAGAGTGAAACCAAGTTAACTGAGTTTTAACTCAATGAATGACACTTGGATGACTCAGCAAGTGGTTTGTCTCTCTCATTTACCTGTGAGAAACTTAGAAAAAGCGGGACCAGACTGATTGGATTTGACTCAGTGAATCACACTTCGATGACTCAGCGAGTGACTCAGTTCTCTCAATTACTCATGAGAGGCTTAGGAAGAGTGGGACCAAGTTAACTGGGTTAGTTGATTGAATTGGTTTTGTTAGGGTTGACTCAGTGAGTCGCGACTCAGTAACTCGATCCTAAACTTTAGATAAACGACAACTTGAATGGGTGATGTTCTCCAATATCCCGTGGAGACTGGAAAGCAGGCAATCTCTGCCATTTAACATGTGCGAGATCATAGATCCAGGTTACAAGTGAAGGAATTGTGTGGGTTGGAAGGGTTAAACAACTTGAATGGTGAGGATTAAATTTAATTGGCTAAGATTAAGTCTAATCACATTTACCATTAGTGATTATCCCCAATTTCTCTATCTAGACAATTTAAAGTAACAAGTGGGGTTTATGCCATCTTCTCCACGATTTGTGGGTCCTAGCTTCGTGCGGGGCCCACTAAGTTCAACTCCTCCAATGGGTTCCTTTGTAAGTACAATTCAATTCCATGATCAAGAGAATGGAAAGTTTAGGAACACCCCACAATGGTCATCTTTCCTGTTTTACTCAAGTCAAGAAACCCACCATTAATGGAAACTTCGACTGCTCAATGTTTTGGAATGGAACCCATTAATAGTTTATATTTTTTTTTAATTTTATCAATTTTTGAGAAGCATAAAACCCAAAGAGATGGATTTTAAGATGGTTCAACGCTTCTTATTCAGGCTCCTACAGAGCTCTAATAATTGCTCCCTCAAAGTGACAAACCCGCCTGGTATAGCGAAGCACTGCTGGCATAGTGAAGCTTGGCGTAACACTTTGACATGGTAGAGCCTTTATGGCATTGTGGAGCACCCCCTTGGCGTGGTAAAGCATTAGTAGTGTGGTGAAGCACCTCTTTGGTGTAATAGAGTTGTGGTGGCCTTGTGAAACACCCCCTTAGGGTGGTAGAGCCTTAGTGTTGTGGTGGAGCACCCCCTTGGGTGGTAGAGCCTTAGTATTGTGGTGGAGCACCCCCTTAGCGTAGTAGAGCCTAAGTAGCGTAGTAGAGCACCCTCTTGGCATGGTAGAGCCTAAGTGGTGTGGTGAAGCACCCCCCTTGGCGTGGTAAAGCCTAAGTGGTGTGATAGAGCACCCCCTTGGCATGGAAGAGCCTTAGTGGTGTGGTGGAACACCTCCTTGGCATGGTAGAACCTTAGTAGTGTGGTGGAGCACACCCTTGGAGTGGTGGAGCCTTAAGTGGCATAGTGGAGCACCCCCTTGGCATAGAAGAGCCTAAGTAGTGGAGCTTTTGTTCTACCATATTACTGAATTTAAGCAATGTGTTTGGGGTATATTAACTGCATTTTTTTTTATTTGAATGATCCAACCAAAATTGCTTGGGATGATTCATTAAAGTACCAATTAACTATACCTCATTGCTAGCTAAACAACACATTGGATGGTTAATTACTTATCTTAAATCACTCTTGGTGTGATCTAAAACATTCCTTGTATAAACCAAGGGCATTTGATTTTACTTAGTGGTTTTATGTTATCCAACATCTACTTAATCAAAAGCATAAATTTTGCTATTGATTCTTTTACTTCATTCAATTCACCTACTCTATGATTTAATAGTCCAATGATTGGATCAGATCTTGATCCTTGTTCTAAATGTAGTGCTTCTGGACAAGAACCAAAAAAGAAAAAGAAAAAAAAAAGGAGGTCTGGAACCAATCCTAGATTTTGTAACCATTAAACAATTTTATAGTCACTTATTTGCATCTTGAAACAACACTATATAGATCCATGAGGTTGTTAAGATAACAAATGGTAAGAAGAAACAAACTAAAAACAGAAAAAAGAATAAAAATTTTGACAAGAAAAACTTTCAAAAATTGTGCCATTTTGGAATGTGCTCTGCCTAAGCTTAGATGCCACGCATATAAATGTTCAATGACTACTATTCTGGGGGTTTACAGCTCCTTGACGGCAAAATTGTGGATAAAAATCAATGTTGTAATAGTCTACTGGTCCCATGCAAATGGGCTTGCAGAATTTTGTATGCTAATTTGATTGGGCAATGTAATGAAATCCTTTGTTCTCTGCAAGCTGCTGATCAGATACACCATAGAATATTTGAAAATGGTGATCAAGACAACATCAAAATTGTCAAAAATACGCAAGACTCATATTTGTATCCAAATCATTGCATGTATCTAGTGGAGTGGAGTCAATAAAGGAACTCCCAAGGGTCCCACCTCAATGACCATGGATAGATGGACTGTGCAAAGATTTTTAGGTAAACTTCAATATAAGATCAAAGACAAACATTAGACAGCCACACCACCTTACATTAATGGCGTAAAAAAGAGTCCTCAACATTGAACAAGAGGCATGAACAAACTGAAATATTAAAATTAGTAGATACCATTCTATTATTATTATTATTATTATTATTATTATTATTATACAAGCATGCTCAAGTGATTAACAACTTTGCCCCATCTAGG
>JAYJMB010040638.1:0-32461 GCA_036873735.1 Pouteria campechiana
TCTATGTCATCCCAGAATATCATATCACATCCATTCCAATATTTCTACCAACCAGGCATATTATACGATATCCATGCCAACCTATCTATGCCACTAGGTCACATCTTTATTACTCAATTATCAAGATACCCTCACATATCAAATAATACCAATACATTCTACATGAATCCATCATGTACTCTATGACTCATGACTCATAATGAAATGCCATGCCATACAATGCAATATTAAAAGCAAGTTAGTTGAACATATATTTGAATCTGAATTCAAAAGTAAAACACATGGAAATCCATAATTTTATCATCCAAAACCATGCCCGTATACACATTCATGGGATACACACTATCCCATCAATACACACATTCACATAATATAATAACATCAGTCAATGTAAAATCATGGGATACTCTTTCCTCATCATTCTACACATCCACATAGTATAATAAACATAATTGAAAACATAGTGCCCGTAATTATGGGATACTCACTATCCCCATTAATCCATACATTCACACATAAATAATAAAAGGAGCCTACTTACCATAATGGAGAACAACTTCTCAAATATTAAAGTTCCATCAACTTTCATGATTTAGCTTCCAATAAATGTTCAATGGCCCTACACATATAACATGCACCCTTTCAAGTCAATTAAGTAAAATCCCTAGGTGTCACAATCTGCTCATATAGCTATCCATTTATGGGTTGCTTTTATAAACGCATTTCAAGTGAAATTCTCTCCCCATCATGACCTTATTGCTACCCACTTTTTAATCCATCTTTAATCACACATTAAGAGTCTCTATTACCTAATTTTAATTCTTATCTAATATCCAAATAAGGGACTTAATCAAATTACTTAATTTTACTTTGTTTCCCATAGTGACATTTCATCAAACATTCAATATTCATGCATTAGGTTTTCAAATTTTTAGTAACATGTAACATGTTTCATGCATTTTTGTAACACTTGTGGTGTTGAAATTTAGAGGAAATTTTTCATATTTTAGTGAAGTGAGAAATTGAAGTAATACATAGTGTTTTATAGAGAAATTTGTTATGGAAAACTGAATTGAGCAAAGAAAATGGCTTCATTAGTAGTTTTGAGAGAAAAAGAATCTAAGTGGTGATTTTGAGTGAAGTCATGCATATGAATCAAATAACTAATTAAGTATGATTATTATGTATAATGTAATGAGTATGAGATATTGAATCAAAATTTTGAGATAATTTTAGAATTTTGAACTATTAAGTTGAAGGTTATGTGAAAAGAACTCAAAAGGTGAATTTGAGCAAAAGCATGTATTTGAGATGTACAATGGACCTAAACTAGTCATTATGTGTATTATAATGTGTGTGAAACATTAGTTTGAGTTTTGGATGCAACTTGGATTTGAAAATGGCATATGGAGTTACTTATGATAGAAAATTTTGGTTAAAAAGAACTAAATAGGTGATTCTTGACAATTGATCTTAAATGAGGTGGAAAATAGCATGAAAATATTTTCTTTCATGTATGTGATGTGTGGGGAATCTTCTTTTAAGACTTGGATGCATTTTAGAATGAAAATGGCATGTGAAGTCATTTATAGCAGAAAATTCAGAGAAATTCGGTTAAAAATAATTGAATGAGTGATTTTGGAAATTGACTTCAAATAAAGTGATAAATAGCATAAGCATTTTCCATTTAATGCATGTGATGTGTGAGAAGTAATCTTGCTAATATATGAAGTGTTTTATATAAAATGAGGCTATGGTGATTTTTCATAATTATAAATAATAAATTTGAAAAAGGGATTATTTTGATTGAATTTGAACATTGATAAGGACTAATTTGAAAATATGTTCAAATGAAAGTTGTATATCATGAAATTATCTATCCAATGAAAGAAAAATCACTTAATTCTGATGTCTTATGAGAAAGTTATGACTAATATATCAAAGCTATTTCAAATGACAAAAAAATAACAAGATGAATGAGATGGGCAACTTTATTGAGAAGTTTGACATATTTGGGGGATGATTTGGGAAAATTTATTAACATAATAATTGTAACCCTTGAAGTATCTTTCTAATGCCTTAAAAATCAAGTCATTTGAACATCTTATGGGAAGGTCATGATCAAATTTCTAACACTATATCGGATAGAAAGAGCTTGCCGTTGCAAGGCTTTTCTCAGGCACGACAAGGCTCTAGAAAATGTATTTTTGGGCATCCAGCGAGAGCTTTCCATGGCAAGGTCATTTTCTACTATAGTAAGCTCATTTCCTGCCATGGCAAGGCCCTAGAATTGCACATTTTAACTATTCAACAAGACCTTGCAGTGGTAAGAGTTTCCCCTGCCTCGACAAGAGTCCTATAGAGCGTCGGAGCACCAGAAAAATGTGATTTTTTAAACCCCCAAAACCCATTCTATTTTATTATTTCTGTTCCATTTTCTTCCTTGTTCCCAAAATCTTTACCCTAAACCCCGGTTAACTAAGTTTCTTGCATGATTAGTTAGGAAATAACTTGATTTAGGTCGCATGTTTCTTAGCTTCGGTTTTGATGATTTGGATGGTGGGAAATAGAAAAAGATCTGATTCTTGTCAAATAGAAGGGGCTAATGGCAACTTTGGGCATAGATTCTCATTCATGAATGGAAGACGCACTTATAATTCATGGTAAGTTATTTTTATTAACTGAATTTGTGAATTTCTGTTAGCTAGGGTTTCAGACTTATGGAATTTTTGGGGGAAAATGATGAATTTGGTTTGAAAATCATGGAGAAAATGATTTTATGGGTTGATTATAGTGATTTGGGCATAATAATCCATGGATTTTTCTTGCTAGGGTTTCATATGAGTTGTAAACAGTAATTTTGGATAAAAATGGATGGGTTTTGGATGGTAAATCATGAGGTAAATGTGTAATGGCATGTTTTTCATGTTTTAGAATATGTTTAGACTGAATTAGAATAGTAGAATTGAAATTATGATTATGCCCTAGTTAAGAGTTAAAGAGAGTTTTTGTGTTTGGGCCATATGAGCCACAAAATGATTGGATTGAACGTCTAAATAGATTGTCATTGAAGTTTAGTTACATGCCAGTAGTATATTATGATGAATATATATAATAGGATGTAAGATTCTTTAAGACCCTTTGTGAAGTATGTTAGCTTTTACTGTATAATGATAAGTATGGAATTATGCATTTAAGAAGTATATAGATTTAGTCATAAATTAATCATGGTAGCTAATTCATTTGTTTGAAAGTAATTAGTCCAACCTATGTTTGTAATTGAATGGGACCGTTGCCATGTACAGATGATTTGAGAAGGATTAAAAAGCATGGAAATGGAGAGGAGTGGTTGGGAGCTAAGAACCTGAGGTAAGTAGGCGTCCATCCTTGATTAACTATATCGTATAATTGGGGAAGAAAATCCCATTTGATTATACCCTAGCTTGTATGTTTTGATTGGGGACAGTAGATGTCCCATATTTGATTAAGAGTAATGATATCTGGTTTGGTTAGAGATAGTGGATATCCCTTGGGGTGAATTAATTGTTGCTTTGTTTATAATGGAATATGCATGATTTGTAGAGGATAAAATATTCCCTAATGTGGTTAGGAGTGAATAATATGATTGCATGTGATGTACATGGATATTGAATAAAGGTAATGTTAAGCATGGATTAAACATGTTTTGGATTTGAATATGTTATATCTAGATTATTCATGACTATTTTTTATCATGTACTTACGTACTGAGTTGCCTAGACTCACACCTTCTTGTTTATTTTTTTAGCTGATATATTAGGTAAAGAATCCTAGTTGGGGCTTGGGACTGGTGAGCTAGCTTTGAAGACATTATTCTTATGATAGAATAATTAGATCTATAATTTATTTGGATTGTATAATTGTAGTTAGAAAATTGTCATTGATGTATAATTGAATGGCATGTCATAATAAAGTATTTGTATTTATAGATGAATTGTATGTTATCTTAGTGGATGTAGATTTCCATCATGATTCTACCTAGATCTTGGGCTATGGGAATGTGGGTGAATGTTTTAGAATTTATATTATTCTTTATGTATGATTGCATAGGTTTGGACAACCCCATTTTCAGGGGATACTCTATCTATTTTTTTGAAGAAAATAGTCAAGTTACAAAATGGGACTCGAGCACCCCACCCTAAAAGTGGGCAATTCGAGGTGAAATGCAGTGCAAAAAGATAAGTCACGCCTCAGAAGATGGGGCGTGACAATTTCAAACCACTTACAATCTATACCCAATAGATTTAGTAATATAAGAACAACATAATCGAATTAGTTAAACACCAAATCCATCAATCAAGCTGCCCATTATAATACCATTTAAGCAATAGATAACCTCATGTCCAAGCATGTTGTTGTCCACTTTGTGGACAGCAATATGCCCAAATTTCCAATGCCCATACATCACATACTTTATGCAATTATCACATTATCTATTTTCCCTATGAAATTCCCATATAGGCATTTCACCAAACATTTATATCCATAAGTTAATTGTCAATGTCAGCAACATGTATTAAGGAAAATTCATTTTCAACAACCGCTACTCACTGTTTTTCCCTACTCATCACCAAAATAACTTGCTAATGATCCTAATTACTCCATATGTTATTTAAGATTTCATTCCCTCATGCCATTCATGAATTGGGTAGCCCACTTGGAAGCATGTTGCTGCCCAAGCCCTAGACACATGTTTTTGATGCCTACTCACCACAACATCATTGAAATTGCATTTTATAATCATTCCCCCATAAAAATAAAAATCAAAACATATAATTTCCCCCAATTTTACAGCCAATGAATTGCATATTATAGCCCTAAAGTAGAAATCTTGAAATTGATTAGAGAGAAGCACTTACCTTTGATTCCACATGTTGATTCCTTCACAAAAAAGAAGTTCTAACTTAAATCTTCAATTCCTCTCCATGAATGGAAGTAAGGGAGAAGGTTTCTTAAGGAAAACAAATGTTTTCTCTTCTTAAGGAAAACAAATGTTTTCTCCCTTATTTGTACATCCAAATAGATGGGATTTCAAGCACTTGGAACATGGGATGAATACATGCACAAAAGGGGGAATTTTCCTAGCAAAATCATGTGAAAAATGAAGCATGAATGAAAGGGAAATTACCACAATGGAGGCTTGGGTGTGAGGGAGATAAGGATGGACTAATGGGTGATGGAGCATTTACGGGTGACCATTCATTGCTCTGCTGCCACATCCGTTATGGCGCCACGGTGCCCAACCCATTGGATGCCATTGCTTTCTCTCATGTGTTTAACCATAATTTTTTCCATATAATGATAACACATTAAATGTATAATTAGTTCCCTCAAATAACTAGGGAACATGACATTTAATCACCCATATATATACATTAACTTCCTAACAACCTTCTTCACAATTTCACTAAATTCATATGAAATTCATATTTTCTCACCTCAAATCATCTCATAAATACCCAAAATAAATGTTTACAATAATTTTCCTTACGCCAAAATCCCAAGGTGTTACATTCCACCCCCATTACAAAATGTTTCATCCTCAAAACTTTGGATTTGGTTTCATAATTTAGGGTACTTGGTGTTCATAATCACCCTGTGACATATCAAGCATTTAGACACCTACTAGGCTACATCATATCTCATACCATTCCACCAAAATGTGGCCTTAAATCATGATACTTTGTTCAAATTACTCCTTTCTTTGAGTAAGCACACCTGCCATGCGACTTTCAAACTTTCTACTCAAGGCATCAGCCACTATATTGGCTTTTCCTGGACCAGAATGAATATTCAAGTCATCGTCTTCCAATAGTCTAATGTTTAATTCTTTCAGGGTGAAAATATATTTCATACTTGGCTGATCCATATAGACATGCCACATCATACAAGTCATGCCTCTCTTATTCACATGCAATACAAAGACACTTGCTGCCAGTTTCAACTCATGAGTCATATGAGTCTACTCATAGGATTTTAATTGCCTAGGGTCATAAGATATCCTATCATACTCCTAATTTGCATTAACATCCACCCAATTCCTTCCTTCAAAGCCTAACTATGAACCACAAATCTTCCTCATGGTGACACATGAGGGCAATTGAACCCTTTATCCACTAGATGAGCTCAACCTCATCTAGAGTACTTAAAGTTATTTATTTATCTATACTAAGAATATTGCCTAATCCTTCTATGTCCAATACAATCAAGTCAACATAAAACTGTTTACTTTCAATTATGGCACAATTTCCATAGACATAAATGACCAAGATACCCCAAGATCAAATAACACATGTGTAACACTAGGGTGTTGAAAATTGAGGAAACATTTGTCAAAACATATATTTGGGCATTATGAGATGATTTGAGGGCTAGGTATACAAATTGTATTTAAAATTAGATATGAATTAAGGGAAATTAGGAGAAAACATTTAGGATGAGTTAAGTTATTGGTTTAGGGATGATAAAATGATATGATCTTGAGTGTTTGATGGAGATTAATATGTGCTTTAATGTGAAATGATTATGCTAATATGTCATTATTAATGATTGATTAAATACATGAGAGAAAATAAGGCATAAAATGAAGAAAAACAAGAACAAAATGGAGGCAACACCGTGAGCATCACGGCGGCAAAACTAGAGCCGCAGCATCTGGCATTTAGTAGTTGAGCACCATGCATTTGGCATCCAACAGGTGAGCGCCGCAGGGGCCAAATGAGCTTCATGGCATTAGTTTCTCAATAATGCGCCGTACCACCAAAAAATTCAATTTTTAAGGGCTGTTTTAGCCCAATTTATTTCATTTTTTTCTTTTCTTCCCCATGCCCAACCCTTGTTCCCCTGCTGCCAAGTGCTTTAAAACTTGGTGATTTTAGCTAAAAAGTCACTGTGTTTATCTATGAAAGTAAGAATTTATGCCTTTAAGCTTGAGTTCCAATCATTTTGAGATTTGGGAAATTAGCAAAATAGTAACTTTTGGGAGAAATTGATATGAATTATTGTGTAAATAATGGGAAAAATGGTTAATGAGTTAATTGTCATGATTTTGGGAGTGATTTGAACATAAGAAATTATACTTTATGCTAAGTTAGGTTTTGTGAACATTGAAATTTGGGAGAAATGATGGGGTTTTATTACTTTATCATGGGAAAATTGAATAAGTGAGAAATTAATTATTTAAGAGATGATTTGGTCATGAGAAAATGAATTATAATGCTATTTGTGAAGAATATGTTGGTTCCCATAAGGTGGCTCAACCCACAAGGGGAGGGGTGAATTGGGTGTATAAAAATTACTACTTAAACCCTGTGAAATTAATTTTACTCTTTACATGCTTGTGTGCTATGTAATATGAGATGAATAATAAAGCAATTAAGTGCACAAATATTAAAGCAATCAAACACAAAAATAAGATTTTTATAATCGTTTGGGAACCCTGTCCATACATCCACTCTTTTAAGAACACACACACCTTGTGTCTTGCATTCCACTCTATCCATTACTAAAAATATAAGTAGTACTCCTAACACTCTTCTAAATTCTAGCACTAGGGGGCATAACCATAGTGCTCTCAGCACTCATCTGTATTCCATCTCCAGGTGGCATAAACATAGTACTCCCGACACTCTTTTGGGTTCCAGCTTCAGGGTGCATAACGAGTGCTCCCAGCACTCTTTTGGATTCTAGCTCTAGGGGGTATAACTAATGTTCCCAGTACTTTTTTGGATTTTAGCTCCAGGGGGCATAACTTTGGTTTCATGAGCTTACCAGAAATTCTACCTTTATAGGTACTTTGTGTACAATAATATACATCTATCTAGGCTTATGAGTAAACACAATTAAAGAACAAATAAAATTATAATATAATAAGCACATTATATTGATTTTGAGTTCCCTTAATGTAGTGTTGATGTGACATTTAAGCTCTTTGATCTTAGTAACTCTTGGAGTGAAAACACTTGGAGGGCTTGAATGGGTTTCCTATTGGTTGATTCGCCTTTGATACTTAGAACCTTCAAACTCCTTGGTGATCTTTGGGAGGACTTGATCTTTGAGTAACTCCTTGTAACACATAAGATCTCCCTTGGATACATTGAAGAAGTAAGCCATGAATGAATACATATAAATAAATCTTTTGAATGATATTTCGACTTTAAAGCTCTTGGCCTAGGGATGCAAAAATTTATGGAAGGTTTCAAGCTTAATTCCCTTTCTTCTTTAACATTGAATCGTCCCTTAGCTTCCCTTTAAATAGAACTTCAAAAATATGACCGTTGGAAGGAGTGGGAAGCAACTATGAGGCCTGTAATGTTTAAATTTTGGAATGTTGGAAGTTAGCAGGTGGTAGTGGCAGGTAGCTATGTCAAGCTACTATTCGCCAAGCGATATGGCAAGTGGCTGCTCCTTGTGACTATGGTCATATGTCTGCAAAAACTCTTGCATCCACCATGCTCTCCACTCACAGGTGGTACCGCAAGCAGCTGCTCCAAGTCACTGCCACATAGGCGATATTAGCAGGTGGTAGGTGAATTGGCAAAAGGCTTGTTTAGATGAAGAACTTTATCTATGGATGGTAGGCAGTATTCGTAGGCAGCTGCAGAAAGCTGTTGCAGTCCTGCACTTAACATTTTTGTAGTTTGTCACTTGTGAAACTTTGACTTTATTTATTATACATCAAAACACATTCATCCACATAATTTTCATAGATTTTCAAGCATGGATAATTAGTTTGAATCATGCTTTGAACAAGGGTAAATTCAATCAAGTCTGTCTATGAAGCATGCTTATTAGGATGTGTTTATCCGTTATGATTTTCTCAAGTTGTAAGGCATGAATAAAAGCTTTTACTCACATATCATATATTCAATAAAGGATTAAGTTATGACTCCATGACATACATGCTTATGTTTAAGCAAAAATATATCTATGATCCAACACATGATAAACAGGCTTAATGAACTATAGATCATGTTGAATTCTTCATTCTAAAATAATTTGTGTAATATGCCTGTAAAAATAATAACTTTACCAAAGTATACACCATTGTTGTCAAAGGTGCACCTAGGCACAAGGCGCATGCTGGCGCATCCACGGTGCCTTTTCTAATCCAGGCAAGGAGAGGATCATTAGGAGCTAACCAGGCACTATAATGTTCACCTTTATGGCAAGGCACAAGGCGCGCACCTGAAGCACCTTTTCAAAAATGGCGTACTGCTTAAAAAAAAAACACTACGTCTGTTCGACGCTTCCCCCCCTTTCTATTCCAGCGCTGAAAGCCCCTTTCTCTTTCCAAATCGAGAAAAGGAGTGGGAGAGAAGAGAAGATAAAAAATCCTCACCGTCCTGTGCCATTGGCATTTGTCTGCATAGCTTCTGGTTGTTAGAGAAGAAGCGTCTCGGAATGCCAAACGATCAGGTATTCTTTTTTTTCTCCCCTTTCTTCTCCCTTCACCCCTCTTCCTCTATTTTTCTCTTCTGTTTCCTAGTGCTGGAGCTTCCTAACTCTTTTTAACATCGATGCGGACACACCATCGACATTTTTTTTTTTTGCGCTGAACACCTGAACCGATGTTTAACATCGACATTTTTTGGGGAGTTACTGGGATCTTCCCAGCTATGTTTAATGTCAACAGTTTTTATTTTTTAAAATGTTTTGTTTTCAATTTTTCTCTCTATTTTTTCTGTTTTATTTATTTTTAATGCTCATTAATATTTTTATTATTACCTAATTATTTCTATTTGTATGAAATGTCTTTTTATTATTGCTCAGTCACTATAGATTGCTATTTTTTCCAGAGGCAGTTGCTATTTTTTAATTTTTTAATTATATTTATTTTTAATGGTCATTAATATTTTTATTGTTACCTACTTGTTTCTATTTGTATGAAATTTCTTTTTAGTGTTGCTCATTCACTATAGATTGCTATTTTTTCTAGAGGTAGTTGCTATATTTTCTATTTTTTTGTTTTATTTACTTTTAATACCTATTAATATTTTATTAGTACCTAACTATTTCTATTTGTATAAAATATCTTTTTATTATTGCTCATTGATTGTATATTGTTATTTTTTTTTGCGCAAAGGTAGTTTTTATTTTTTGTTTTATTTATTTTGAATGCCTATTAATAATTTTATTGTTACCTAACAATTTCTATTTATATGGAATGTCCTTTTATTATTGCTCATTCACTGTAGATTGCTTTTTTTTTTCAAAGATGGATGCTATTTTAAGTTGATATCTTAATTCTTCATTTATATTTTGTAGTAATTCACCATGAGTAATGTGAAAAAAGACCCTGCTTAGAAATATGCTCAATTGGAGAATCCTCAAGATGTGAATTCTATGACTTGTATATTTTGTGAAAAAGTGATAAAAGGTGGAATTTACCAAGCTAAGCAACATTTAATTGGAGGTTTTAAAAATGTAACAGCTTACAGGAGATGCCTTGAACATGTGAGAGAAGAACTTAGATCATACATGTCCAAGAAAAAGGATGAGAAGGAGCAAATGAATCTCGTTCTAGATTTTGATATGAATGTGCTTAGTGAGGATAATGAATTGATGTAATAGCAGTCAATAGTCATGGGAAAAAAATAGTTGTATCAAGTGGAAGTAGTCAAGTTGGTCCTTAATTGAAGAAACCAAAGCAAAAAGGACTAATGAATGCATATTTTACACTTGATCCTGAGAAAGTAGTGGAGAAAAGGAAGGCAGAAAAGGGAAAGCAAACCACTATAAGTGATGCTTACAAGAAAGAAGCAAGAGGATATGCATGTAACCATGTTGCACAATGTATGTATGATGCAGGAATTCTATTTAATGCTATCAAATATGATAGTTTTCTTGCAGTAGTAGAAGCAATTAGACAGTATGGTCCAGGTCTTGGAATGAAAACCCCTAGTTATCATGACGTAATGGTTCCTCTATTGAAAGGCAAAAAAGGACATACATAAAAATTAATGAAGAGTTATGAAGAATAATGAGCGAAATATGGATATTCTATCATGGCAGATGGGTGGAAATATAAGGGAGAGAGAGAACATTAATCAATTTTCTAATAAATTATCCTAGGCGGACATTGTTTATGGAGTCTATGGGTGCTTCTTCCTTTGTAAAGAGTGGGGGGAACATGTTTGAATTACTTGACAAGTTTATTCAAAAAATTAGAGCAGCCAATGTAGTTCAACTGGTCACAGATAGTGCTTCAAACAATGTGATGGCAAGTAAAAGAATAAATACCCCATTTTATTCTTATAGATATTTATTTATTGAATCTTGATTTATCTTATATGTCTAATCAATTATATACATTTTCCTATACATTTTTTAGGAAGTTTGTTACAAGCTAAATACTCTCATTGATCACCATGTGCTGCCATTGTATAAATCTCATGTTCGAAGATATATGGAAGTTATCTATCTTCAATCAAATAATGAAATAGGTAGTGACTATAAGTGATCACATATACAACCACAGGGGAGTATTGAACATGATGAGGCAATATAGAACGTAGAAAGAGTTGCTTAGGCCAACTAAAATAAGATTTGCAACTGTTTTCATCACACTTTCTAGTATTCACAACCAAAAAAATAATTTGAGGAAGATGTTTCCCTCTGAAGATTGGACCACAAGTAAATGGGCAAAAGAGTCACAAGGCAAAAGATCTACTGCTATAATTATTAGCCCAAGCTTTCAAAATCGTGTGGTGTATACCCTTAAAGTGACCCCCTTATCCATGTGCTACGATTGGTGGATGGTGAAAAAAAACCCCTATGGGTTACATTTATGAAGCCATGGATAAAGCCAAAAAAGTAATTACCAACAACTTCAAAGACAATGAAGAGAAATATAAAGAATCTTTTAAAATTATTGATAAAAGTTGGGAAATTCAGCTTCATTACCCTTTACATGCAGCTGGGTATTACTTTAACCCAGAATATTTTTATTCAAATCCCAATATTGCAATGGATGAAGAAGTCATCGTAGGCATAAAACTACAATGGCTCCAGGTAATCATATATATTATTCTTTTTTGGCTTAATGTTTAGTATTTAGATCTTGGAAGAAATTTATAATCATATAATGTTTTAACAATTGAATGGTGGATTTCTTATGGTTCGTCTATGAAAAATTTGCAAAATCTTGCTATCAAGAATCTTAGCCTTACATGTAGTGCCTCTAGTTGAACGTATTTGAAAATGTAAGTGACCTTATTTTGATATCTATAGATGGCATCATAGTTGTAGTTTAAAATTTAAAATTTATATTCTTTTCTTTACACTTATATATCATTTTGATTTTTTGAACTTTGTCAGTTTCATAGCAAAAGAAGGAACAAATTAGAACAAGTTTGATTGAATGATTTAGTATTCATCAAGTATAACAGAGCGCTAAAAAGGACATATAATTCTCATAACACCATCGACCCAATTTCTTTAAACGATATTGATGAAAGCAATGAATGGTTGACTGGGAAGGTTGAAGGAGAATTAGATGTAGAAGATGAGTATGTATTTAATGATGATTCTTTAACTTGGGGCGATGTAACTAGAGCTGCTGAAGTTGGGGAGCCAAGTCGGCCTAACAGATCAATGACATCTTCATTGCCAAGTGTTTTAAGACTTGCTTTGTCATCTTCTTAAGTGCATTAGGCAATTTTTGAAGAATCTAAAGAAGAAGATGTTGAAAAATACAAGTTTGATGATAATGATGAGCGAGAGGATGTTTCACTTGAAAAAGATGATGAATTTTGAACTTATACTATGTACTTTGCTTTTATGTGATGAGAATGTGAATGTTATACGTTGATACTTTTGTCTTTGAGTTGTATTATAGTGTAACATAAATGTTGAAACTTATAACTATAATTTATGCTCTACCTTTTAGATGCTTGTTGTCTTAAATTGCAATTAGTTGATCTTTTAATAGAGTTATTGGTTATGATTTTTACAAATTAATTTTAAGTTATTACAAATATTTTTTTAATTTTTTTTTGTAATATATGCCTTGCTTTAGTCAAGCATGCACCTCGCTTGTGCGCCTTGCACCTAGGCTCCAGGACCCTTTTGGGCCTTAGTGTGTCATGCGCCTTTAACAACTATGGTATACACAATCCAAGCATATTTTAAGTGTCCTATATCAAAACATCATTAGCAGAAATCAAGCCTTAAGCCAAGTTTTTTTTATCATCAATATCATGCAAAATAAGCCTAACAATCTCCCTCTTTTTTATGATGACAAAACTTGAAGACTCCTGATGTTAAGAACATTCTAATGAGACATTTTGGAAACTCCCCCTATCTGATTGGAATTTATAAGCCTATGGAGTTTGACAAGTAGAAACTTAAAGACTTGTGTATCATTTCCTTAGTTCTTTCATTCTACTTCTGAGCAAGTCTTCCTCAATTCCTTCTACCCCTTTTTGGTAGCAGCAAAAAGATTTAGCAAATGGGAGAATGTAGTAGTAAAAAGGTTTAGCCAAAAGATAAATCTCCCCTTGCCTTTTTGGGTACCTTGAAAGGATATAAGCATAAGAAAACTAGTGGGATTGCAAAGGAATACATAGTTATGTGTTTGATCCCATAAACATAATCATATTATCATTGAAAAGCTGAGGCAAGTAGTCGGAATATGAGAACGCTATTAATTTATCCTTTGGTAATACAAAAAGGAGATACAAGATGTGATAAAGTTTCCACCAAAACATTCATCAAGATAGTTGATAAGCTTGATAAAGTTTCATTACCATTCAAGGTATTACAATAACATTCTATTCAATTTTTCATTTTGGAAATGATTGCCATAAACATAAAGTGGAAATCATTTGCATGAAAGTTTAAGAGGCAACATTCAAACATGATGCAACCTTTGTTTAGACATATGTAAACAACTGAATCAATTCACACATCATTCTTAAAGACACATGAAAATCATAATTATCATCAAAATCATCAAAGTGCTTTAAAATAATATAACTATCATCTCGATTAAGCTTAAACCATTCAACACAAATAGTTAACGTTCATATATAGTAATTGTCATAAAGATGAATTAAAAATATAAACCGTCTAGTTGTATGTTAAGAAAGACTATAAGTTAATCAACCCAGTTTGAGAATTTTCACAAAGGCATACATTCCTCACTACATTCTTCAAACAAAGACATATATAGCAATGCTTTTACAAAATAAAAAACTGGGATCTTTATGAGGTAGCACAAGGATCTGTAGTGGTTGAAGGAACTATAGGATCCTCCTAAGTAGCAACCTGGGTAGTAATGAATTCATTAGTTGAGAAAAATGGCTCTGGATCTTGATCAGTGGGCATTGGAATTGGTGCAGGCTCATGTGTAGAAGTAAACTGAGCTATCCCAAAGTGTGAGATGAATGCATATAACTTATTCTATATTCTTTATTGCACTCCCTTGATTTCTTCTACTTATCTTCTCATTTCTAGTCTTAGTTCCTTTACTTCTACTAATAAAAGTGTGTAGGGCGATGATCTGGGGATAGATGGTGTAGATGAGGCTCTAGGAGGTTTCATTCCTTTCTTCTACTTCCTCTACAGTGGTACTGAATGTGTCATTCCTTTCTTCTACTTCCTCCATCTCCTCCTCATCCTCTCTTCATTCTTCATTTCCTTCTTCTTCCTCATTTTCATCTTCGTCCATTTCCCATTGATTTTTCTCCATCATTTCAGCCAAATAATCAAAAATTGAAATTCTCATTCTCTTTAACATAGTGGCTCCTACTGATAACACACATAACACGCACGCTTAACATGGAATTTTATCTTAGTTTTGGTGCTATAATTATACAATTCTAAACACAATTCTAAGTGAACTTCACCACTTTGATTACAGGGTTGAAAGAGTTGAAAAGAAGGAAGAAATGCACATGTTTGAAAAGTTAGATGAAGCACAAGAGAATCAGTTCAACTTTGTCGGCACCCATGCACCCAAACTCTAAGCATTTCTAGATTTTGGTAGAAGTCTGGCGCCTCTGTGCCTAGTTAGCTGCACTCCTCCCTTGAAATTTTCCTTCGGATAGATATTTGGGTGCCCTTGCGCCCACCCATATAAATACATTACAAGCTACGTGGGGGAAGGAGTTTGCTCTCTGAGATCTTTTCTCTCTAGTTTTGGGAGGAAAGCTTTTCATCAAGCCTTTCTTAGGGATTTTATTAGGGGTTGATTCATAGTGGATTAGAGGTCTTCTCCTTGGAAGAGAAAGAAGGAAGTGCAAGACTTGATAGAGCTTTGTCAAGATCAAAAGGGGATAGAGCTTTGTCAACATCAAAAAGGGAAGGATTTACGAATTTGTTTATTTTCTCTCTTTCTTTCCAAATCACACAAATACTACATTTGAGGATATTTGAGTTTATAATATCTATGAACATGTGTGGCTAAACCCTTCACACTAGAGGGGAGATTAATCTTACAATGATGTTGTGGTTATAATGACTTTCTATGATTTATTTGATACCAACTTGGGTTTATTCTCTATGTTTTGCATTTAATGCTGTTATTAGTCTAGCATCCATTGAATGAGCATACACTTGAAGTTTTACACTTGGGAGAGGTGATTTTAAGAGAGATCTAGGCACAGGGACATGGATTTAGGGATGACTCGGGAGAGCACTTATAATCTATGAGATCATAATGTATGGATTTAGAGTTTAACGCATCGAGGTTTGATAAATTTGAAATAGGGATATTAGGATTATCATTCTTAGATAGAAGTTAATCTTGCACTTGGGAGAGGTTATTGAAAACCTTTAATCCATGATCTATAAACTAAGTGGGTGTTAAATAATTGCAGTAAGTAAGAACAGCCATAAATGTTCAATAAGTGAAGTCAACCCTCTAGTGGCTATTCTCATTAAATTATCTTCCTATATTTATCACATAAAGACAAGAAAGACTCCTTCCAATTCAATAGTAATTAATGCATACCTTTTAATTTCTAAGCACCGAATAAAGTTGGGATTGTTTATTGCAATAGCTAGTAGTTAATTAGGATTCCTTAATCCCTGAGGACACAACACTCCACTCATTGCACTACTACAAAACTTGACGCTGTGCACTTGTAGTATAAATTCCTTAACAAACAAGTTTTTTGCACCGTTGCTGAGGATTAACAAAAATTTTAATTTGATTGCTAATATTTCTTCATGATAGTTATAATTTTAATTTGAATTTTTGATTTTTTTATTTGTCTTAGATTTAAACTTCTAATATTCTAATTGAATTATACTTCTTATTTCAATTGTGCATGCAAAATCTCTTTGCTTGTGAACATGGCATTCAACACCTTACACTGGCCCAATGAATATGATGTGTACTATTCGGGATTAGGGGATCATGAGAACCTATCCTATGGAAATCTTTGGAATGCAACAAACCATGTTACTAATTTTCAACCTCAACAAACTAAGATAAAGCCTTCACTTGAAGATCTCATTAATGCCTTTGTAATAGAAAGTCAAGCAAGTTGTACAAGGAATGAAACAAGACTTGATAGCATTGAGATACACATGAGAAATATAAATGCATCTATCAGGTCTTTGGAAACTCAAAGTGATCATCTTGCAAACTCTACCTATATTCCAAACAAAGGTGTTTACTTAAGCAAGACTAAAATTTTTGAGGGAGTAGAAGATTGTCTTGCTAATGATGAGAGTCTTCATTATCCTTTGGAACATTGCAATGAAAATTGTTTAAGTTAGGATATTATAAATGCTGAGGAGGTCATGGAACATGATTTGGTTTTGGAAGAGTTATCAAAAGAGGAAGTTAGCAACAAGGTGGAATCATTGGAAGAAGAAATATTAATGGAAGAAGTTAGAGCTAGCTTGGAATTGAAGAACTTGCCTGAATCTCTAAGGCATGGAATTTTTGGCACTAACTCATTCATCCCAATGATTAGTTCTTCTTCTTTTATAGGTGTGGAAGAAAGTCAATGCAAGTTCAAGACCATGAAGGAGATGAAGATGCATAGTAAGTATGATGATTGCTTCAAGAGTGATATAGCGGATGGAATTATTGAAAATTTTTTAGACGAGCACATAGACAATGCTGGAGCAATCAATTATGTATATCAATTAGGTGCACCTAAAAAATTCCCCAAGCCAATCCAAAGTTTCAAAGAACTGGTGCACCAAAAAGCCAAATTTTACTTCAAAGAATGAGAAAGACCATAGTCAGGTTGGAGGAGTCTAAAACCAAGCACTCTTGGGAGGCAACCCAAAAATTTTGACTCTTTTTGTTGTTTATAATATATTAGTTTATACAATTTGTTAAGAAGCAGTGAATGATCATAATGTAATTGAGCATGATAAGTACCATCCTTTAAAATACAGTGAATGTTGCTTAATTATATGAGCAACACTAATTCCACTTTTTGTGCGCCAATTTGCAAGTGATTTATATGAGAAGATCCATTCAATTGTTTAAGATGAAGTGGGTAAGTCACAAATAAGAAAAGGGGGTGGCATAGATGCAGCAAAGTCAGCAACATGGGCGCCTATGCGCCCAAAGAATGTTCAAAGTGCGAACCGAGTCAGCAAAGTGGGTGGCCCGTGTGCCCAAAAATCTGCTAAAAAACCACTCTATCAATAATGCGAGCACCCATGCACCCAAACCCCCTTACCTCTTATAAAATTCAGTCAGATCCTCTTTGCCCAAACATGCAAGTGTATGCCCTTTTAGCCTCATGCCTAAGCCTCTTCCTCTTCAAAACTTTCTTTTCCACCCAAACTTGTTCCAAAATGAAATCTCCCACAAATCATTTCCATTTCCAACTATAAACATCACTTGCATCCAAAGATTCCTCATCCATGTGTTTCAAGAAAATGAATTCATAAGTTAGAGGAAGTTCAAGGTTGGCAACTCAAGATCATCCATTGAAAGAGTTGCAAGGTTTCAATAGGAAGAGGTGACTTCTTCATCTATGTGATCTTCTTTCCACATTCCTTTGTTGTTTGGTTGGGTTGGGAGCAAAATCTGAAGGTTGGGAGTGAAGAAAAGTGGGGAGAAAATTGTGCACATGTTGTGTTTGATGAATTTTCAGTGTGATGGGAAGAGTACAATTTTGCTAATGGTGGGTGTGAAATTTAATCACACTTGTTGATTGAATTCAAAGTGCAAAAGAGAGGGGGCATTTTGATTATAGAGGAAACCCATTTGCTAGTAAGAAGAAGGTATTCAAGTGAAACTCAAGGTTTTGCATAGCAAGTGTTTGATGCATGGCTCCAAAGAGGCCATGACCAAGTTCTTCACAAAACTCATCCATCCACCCAACTTTTGTTAGCAAGAATGCAGAAGAGAGATATAGAAAATCCATTGTGAGCAAGAGGTGAATTCAAGAAAGGTGTGTTCATGAGTCCATAGTTGAATTCTATGATACAATTCAGGAACTACAGGTGGTGTACTAGTGCCTATAATTCATGAATTCTATGCAAATGCAAAAGATCACAAGAGCAAAAAGACATTGGTGGGAGGAAAATGGGTTCCATTTGATCACTTTATGATTAAGAAGGTGTATGGGTTGCTTAATATTGAGCCAGATGAATACTCAAAGTGGGTGTTTCAAGGACCATATTATGATGATGTGATCAACTGTTTAGCTTGGCCTAGCACTCAATGGCACGTGGCCAAGGATTAACCTATTCATTTCAAGGTGTCAGAGTTAAAACCTGAAAGAAAATTATGGCACTATTTCATATCCGCTAAATTGATGCCTATAAATCACTGCATAAAGGTCACAAAGAAAAGAGCTTTGCTAAACTATGCAATTCAGAAAGGCTTCTCTATTGATGTGGGCAAGGTTATTGAGTAATCCATCTTGTATATGGCATAAGGCAAGAGTCACTCATGTGGATTTGGGCATCCATCATTAATTTACAAATTGTACTTGCAAGTAGGAATAACAATAAGCCCAAATGAGGAAATCCAACATCCTAAACCACTTATCACTACCAGTATGATGCAGAAATTGGGTAAGGAAGAAGGCAAAGAATGCAACTCCTGGTCCATCCACTTCTTATCTAAGCACTTTCAGAGCTAGGAGTGGCATGTCTAATGCGGATATGGGGCAACAAATCTTCAATCTACAAGAGCAAATGTTTGGTTTAAAGCTATCCATGAACCAACAAAGGTAGTGGATACAATCTATTAATCTAAAGCTGGAATAGCATGAAAAGGAGCAAAGCAAGCAGTGCCACAAAACTGATTCGATGAACAAAAGGGTGAACCTAATTATAGAGAGGCATGAGTAGTAATTCAATTATATAACTTAGGCTTTCATTGCTCTAGCCTCAATGATTGCTCCTCAAAATCCACAGCATGATCTCAGACAATCCCAGCTTCCTCAGTGACCGACATTTCCTCCATATCCACCTTCTCCTATAGAAGAGGAATTGGAGGAAGGATCAAAAGAAAGCTCAAAAGAAGGATCAGAGGGCGAATCATCTAATGAGCAGTCAGATGAGTGAAGTTGAACATCAGGGAAGTCCTCATTTTGAGTGCTTTACATTCTCATTTAATTATTAAGAGGACACTTTTTGTCTTAAATTTGAGAGAATAGAGTGTTCTGACTATGCTGTTTTATTCTATTATGTTGCTATGTGCTATGGATGTTATCTATTAATCACTTATGAGGATTATATTGGTATGTTGAATTTACATGTTTGTTATATCCATGATCCAACTTTGGTGTAAGTCATGATGAGACCAATGAAATTTTGATAAGAAGTGTGCAGCATGGGAGAAAGATAGAAAGATGATAATGTAATCTGGAACTTGACCTGATTTATTGTTTTTAACTATTGGGGATTCCAAGCACACACATTACTGCAAATCCATTCTCACTTTAGTCCACTGCACTTTTAGTTATGAATTTAGTAACTGTGCATGCATATACCAGTTAAACCCTATGAATCAAGGCAATTAATGTAGAGATAAACATTAGATGCCATGAAAGAAAGGAAATACATTTCTTAGAAAATTGCTCATGTATTGAAATAAACATATATAGTGATGTGATAGTAATAGAGCCCTGAAAATGTGGAGGAATTGCATTCTAAAATAACTGCAAACTCAACAATGATGAGGAATGTAATGGTAATATAGCTCACATAAGAAGAAATAGAAAATAATAATACAAAAAGCAAAAGATGGTTGATCATGCTCAAAGCTAATGTTCTCTTTCTCTCTGATTTGGATTTCTTAGGGTGTAAACTAATCATATGGCGTTAGTTTAGATAAGTCAATTGATAAAAATGAAAGTGGTTATGATCTCTTGCACACACTTAGAATCAATAATAAGTGAGACAATACTCAGGTTAAATTTTGAAACACATATTCTTCTGAATCTTCTCTTGTATATTGCATCACTTCCTTTGAGATCTCTAACATATTAGATTATCTCCCATTGATTGTTTTACCTTCCTCGAGGATGAGCAAAGGCTTGAGTTTGGGGGGGTTGATAACATGCATAACATGCACGCTCAACATGGCTTAGATCTCAATTTTTGTGTTATAATTATAGAATTTTAATCACAGTTCTAAGTAAACTTCCCCACTTTGATTATAGGGTTGAAAGAGTTGAAAAGAAGTAAGAAACACACATGTCCAAAAACTTAGATGAAGCAAAAGGAATCAGTTCAACTTTGTGGGCACCCATGCGCCCAAACTCCAAGTATATCTAGATTTTGGCAGAAGTCTAGGCGCCTCTGCTCCCAAATGGGCGCCTATGCACCCAGTCAGCTTCACTCCTTCCTTACAATTTTCCTCCAGATAGATATTTGGGCACCTCTATGCCCAAGTGGGTGCCCTTGTGCCCATTCTGCTAGCATGGTGGCTTCTTTGGCAAGCTTCCTAAACCCTAATGTTTCCATATAAATACATTACAAGCTGCGTGGTGGAAGGGGGCTGTTCTCTTAAATCTTTTCTCTCTGGTTTTGGGAGGAGAGCTTTTCATCAAGCCTTTCTTAGGGTTTTTATTAGGGGTTGATTCATAGTGGATTGGAGGTCTTCTCCTTGGAAGAGAAAGAAGGAAGTGTAAGACATGATAGAGCTTATCAAGAACAAAAGGGGATAGAGCTTTATCAAGATCAAAAAGGGAAGGATTTACAAATTTGTTTATTTTCTCTCTTTCTTTCCAAATCACACAAAATGCTACATTTGAGGATGTTTGAGTTTGTAATATCTATGAACATGTGTGGCTAAACCCTTCATGCTAGAGGGGAGATTAACTTACAATGATGTTATGGTTGTAATGACTTTCTGTGATTTTTTTTATACTAACTAGGGTTTATTCTGTATGTTTTGTATACTAGCATTGATTGAATGAGCATGCATTTGAAGTCTTACACTCAGGAGATGTGATTTCAAGAGGGATCTAAGCACAGGGACATGGATTTATAGATGACTCAGGAGAGCACTCATAATCTTTGAGATCATAATGTATGGATTTGGAGTTTAATGCATCTAGGTTTGATAAATCTGAAATAGGGATATTAGGATGTCATTCTCAAATAGAAGTTAATCTTGCACTCAGGAGAGGGGATTGAAAACCTTTAATCCATGATCTATAAACTAAGTGGGTGTTCAATAATTGCGGTAAGTAAGAACAACCATAAATGTTCAATAAGTGAAGTCAACCCTCTAATGGTTGCTCCCATTAAATTATCTTCCTATATTTATCACATAAAGACAGGAAAGACCTCTTTCCAATGCAATAGTAATCAATGCCATACCTTTTGATTTCTAAGCACCAGATAAAGTTGGGATTGTTTATTGCAATAGCTAGTAGTTAATTAGGATTCATTAATCCCTAAGAACATCACACTCCACTCACTACGATGCTACAAAACTTGACACTGTGCACTTATGGTATAAATTCCTTAGCGAACACCTACCCAATCTTTCTTACATAGAGACATTTCGAAGTAGGATTCTCCACTTTCTTGAAAGTGTTCAAAAACTTTTGTTAACCACACACCATATGTAGCAACATGATCTATCCTTTGTAGCATATGCTCAAAGGCTTTGAACATAAGATGTAGTAGGTTAACCTTCTGGTAGGTATAAATTTTCCATAGAACTCTTCCCTTATTGGCAACCACCTATTTTATTCCAACTAATTTGGGCATAAATATGTTTTTTAAAACTTTCCCAAGCATTTTGACTTCAATATTAATGTCCCTTTTCCTCATATAAGTATGGCTGAGGTGTATACTATTTCAGTGGATAAATTAACAAATATTTCTTCTTTCTTGATCTCATCTTCCACTTCTTCTTTTGTAGGGACTTCCAAAATATCTCCTAAATGTTCTCCGAGAGACAGCATATGAGTGCTAAAGTCTACTTCTACTCCTTTTACCATAGATGCATAAGAACTTGGATTCCAGTTGAAATAGACTATGAGCACCAACTCTCTGTATATGAGTGCATCATATTCTAACAACTAAGTCCATCCTTGATAATTGAGCATATCATGAATGTCTAAATTACATTGATCAAGGAATTCCAAGTCTCTTTCTCCACACATGAACTAGCCTTCCCAACATTGAAGTGTAAAACTTAAACTTTTTATCTTCATTGCCAAAGTAATATGGTGGAAGGTCTTTGGGTTGAAATTTTGTGATGGCAACTTTTCTCCCATCAACCTCTGTGGGCAATGATTTCAAATCAAATGCATTTCTCCCTATCTATGGGTTGAGGCCTTCTAGAGATTATAGAGGTTGTAGGTTAGGAAGCAGGCGCCTCTCCACAAGTTTTGGGTCACTTAAGTTCTCTTTGAGTTTTGGAAACTGCTAACTTTAGTGCCATTGGGGAGTAAAGACTTGACTGAAAGATTGGAAACTCAATGAAATGGATTTCATGGAAGATGGACAATCATAGGCGCAACCCCTTTTTGGTTGTGCAAGGCTAGAGTCAAAGAGGGAATAGGAATAAGGAATGAATCGTCACTTGGGTTTTTAACCTTTTGAATCAGGAGGTGGCTCTTGGACAGGCACCTGGTATACGGGCGCCTATGGTACGATGGATCCCCTTTCTAAGTAGCTATTCTTAATGTTTCCTGCAATTCTAATCTTTAATTCTTTCCACTCTAATTAGCATATCATTTTTACTTAAGCATGTATAAGTATAATCTAACTTGGCATAATGTTAAACAAATCATTCAAACATCACAACATTATTATTTCTATTCAAGACATTTCATTTCATTCATGTCAAGCATTTTTCAAGTCACTAAATAATTTTAATTAAGCATACTTAAAAATGTTTGATATACATTACACATTAAAATCATCAGTGATAAATATAAATTGTAGGTGAATTAATTCATAATATAAGCATGATTTCTAAATTTTCATTTAACATTCAATTTCATTATCTCAACTGGTTCATTATTAGAATTTAAAGCCTTAATGATGATTTGCAGAAGGAATGACTATGAAAGGAATTCCTATTCAATACCTTAAAATGTGAAATTCCCTAAATAGGCTTGACTATGCCTTAGGACTGCAATTATATCAATGATTAATTAATTTCATACATTTTACTTAAAATTTTGGTTTGATTTTAGGTCAAACATTGAATTCGCATATGTTCACTTTCAAGGTAGTCATTTTCAGATATATGTAAATTTTATGAACAAGTAAAGCATAGATTCCATTCATCAAGTAGATATATCAAGTTGGATAACTTATCTCTTTTGTTGCTTCCTTGTAGATTTTGCAATTGAGCACATAATTGAGGTTGTCAAGCTTGACTCCTCATTTCAACACTTGTTGTTTGGAATAATTTCTGATTTCGATTGTCCAAGGTTGGATTTTAGATGAAGTTTGTTGATATGATTTTGCTTTGATCTGAAACTTCTTTTTCTTCATTTGAAAATTTTCCTTGTTTTGCATATTGTCTGAAGTTTCTAACAAAAGGGTCTGCTTTGTCTTTGAATTTGTCTAAAGTTAATTTTAGACAATATTTGTCCAACTATCCATCATACAAAGTCACTTCTTCTTTTAGTTTTTCTATAGCTTACTTAGATTAGACGAACTCTCTTTTGCTCTACCTTTGTCCGAGTTGAACTTCAATTTGATGGATGGAGGGTTTGCTTTGTCTTTGAGTTTATCTAAAGTTAGTTTCAAAGAAAGTGTCTCTTTTTGAACTTTTCTTCGACTTTTGGATTGTCTGATACTTCAAATGAAGTTGCATTCAAGCTGCATACACTTTGAGAGTTCTTGCACTTTCTCTTCATCAAGATAATTAAATAGATATAATCTTTATGTATCAAATTGAATAGTGCAAGTTTCTGTTTAGCACAAAGTGGTATGCATAAAGATTAAACCAAGCAAAATATTATGAACTTCATTATTTTAAGCAAATCCTAGATTATTTATACGAAGATTTTCTTTATTTCAATTTTATGATTGTTTCATTTGGATTTGGCGACCTTCAATCTATGTTGAATTAAGATTATTAAGAGTTGAAATAGATTTTGTAATGGTTGTTAATTAAGACAAATGCATTTTCCTTCAACTATATTTTAGCATTAAGTTCTTTATACCAGGATGCTTATGAATTGTATAATGAGGATGAGAATTTGTTTCATTGAAGATTTTAGAATGTCAGTTGCTGGATTAACTATTTTTCTATGTCAGTCACTAGATTAACTAGTTTTTATTAAAAGTATTTTTAATTATTTTAAGCATAGTTCTTCATTTTTACATTCTTTCACAAACACACAACATACTTTATCTTTTTATTCCTATTTATTTTTGGAATTTATTTCATTGTTTTAGTTTTGTATCATAAGTTTAAAGATTTTAAGTTCTTCAATTTTAAGCTAAACTCTAAACTTTTATTCATGCACAAATAAAGCTTTATTAGAAACAAATGAATAAATGTACTAAGTACAATAAAAGAGGATAAGAGATTTTGGATTTGAATTGTCATACCTGTACTTACCTTAACCTCTGACTTCTTTGAATACTTTACCCTTCATCTTATGTTGAGAAGTCATTTGTCTCTTGAAGGAGCTTAATAAATTTTCTTTTCTTCTTTCTTATTTTCTCCACTTAAATCAATCTTAATAGACAAATTGGTAAACTTTAAGTGTGACTTTATTTGCCCCTTAGAATATGTCTTTGACTTGTCTATCAAATCTCTTGCATTTTTATAAGAAAAGACATATTTGCAAATGGTGCGGCAAAAGGGACACAGTGGGGCATATATGGCTTTGATGTTCTCGTGCCTTGCTTCTCATTTCATCCTCACTTTGGCCAACAAAGTAATTTAGACAATTGAATGTTAATGGCAATAAGATATGTTTTGAATTCCTCGTCCATAGAGTAAGGCTTATTACATTAAAGTGTGAAGGTTGGTAGTGGAATATCCTTTCAACAACACAAAGGATAAAACTATTACCTTAGCCATGCGGATCTCTAGAATTATTTATCTAGCCCACTCTGATACCACCTATTGGTTCCCATAAGGTGGCTTTACCCAAGAGGGGAGGGATGAATTGGGTGTATAAAAATTATTATTAACCCTTATGAAATTAATTTTTCTCTTTTCATGCTTGTGTGTTATGCAATATAATATGAATAATAAAGTGCATAAATAGTAAAGAACTCAAACACACAAACAACAAAATTTTTATAGTGGTTTGGGCACACTGTCCCTATATCACTCTTCCAAGAGAAATATAAGTAGTGCTCCTAGCACTATTCTAGATTCTATCTCTAGGGGGCATAAACATAGTGCTCCCAACACTCATTTGGATTCCAGCTCCAGGAGCATAAACATAGTGCTCCCAACACTCTTTTGGATTCTAGCTACTGGGGGCATAACTAGTGCTTCTAGTACCCTTTTGGATTCTATCTCAAGGGGGCATAACTCTTGTTTCATGAGCTAACCAAAAACTCTACCTTTATAGGTACTTTGTGTATAATGATATGCCTCTATCTAGGCATATGAGTACACACAATTAAAGCATAAATAAAATGATAACACAATAAGCAAATTTTAGAGATTTTGAGCTCCTTGGTGTAGTTTTGATGTGGCATTTAAGCTCTTTGATCTTAGCAGCTTTTGGATTGAAAACACTTGAAGGGCTTAAATGGGTTTCCTATTAATTGATTCGCCTTTAACACTTAGAACCCTCAAGCTCTTTAATAATCTTTGGGAGGACTTGATCTTTTGAGTAACTCCTTGTAGCACATAAGATCTCCCTTAGATATATTGAAGAAGTAGGCCATGAATGAATACATAGAAATGAAGCTTTTGAATGATATTTCGATTTAAAGCTGTTGGCCTAGGGATGTAAAAATTTATGGAAGGTTTCAAGCTCAATCCCCTTGCTTCTTCAACCTTGAATCGTCCCTTAGTCTCCTTTTAAATAGAAGTTCAAAAATATGACCATTGGAAGGAGTAGGAAACAACTTCAAGGCCTGCAATGTTTGTATTTTGGAACGTTGGAAGTTGATAGGTGGTAGTGGCAAGCAGTTGTGTCAAGCAACTATTTGCCAAGCGATATGGTAGGCAGCTGCTCCATGCGACTATGGTTAGATGTCTGCAAAAACTCTTGCATCCACCTTGTTGTCCACTTGTAGATGGTACTGCAGGCGGCTGCACCAAGTAACTGTCACATAGATGATATTGGTAGATGGTAGGTGAACTAGCAGGTGACCTCTTCAGACGAAGAGGTTCATCTATGGATGACAAGTGATATCTGCAGGCAGTTATGGAAAGTGAATGTGGTCCTAAACTCAATATTTCTAGACTTTGCCACTTGTGAAACTTTTAGTTTATTTATTATAAATCAAAACACATTTATCCACATAATTTCATAGGTTTTCAAGCATGGATAATTAGTTTGAATCATGCTTTGAACAAGGTAAATTCAATCAAGTATGTCTATGAAGCATGCTTATCAAGATGTGTTTATCCATTATGGTTTTCTTAAGTTGTAAGGCGTGGATAAAAGCTTTTACTCACATATCATATTTTCAATAAGGGCTTAAGTCATGACTCCATGAAATATATGCTTATGTTTAAGCAAAAATATATCTATGATCCAAAAGATGATAAATAGGGTTAATGCACTATGGATCATGATAAATTCTTCATTCTAAAACAATTTGCATAATATGCGTGTATAAATGATAACTTTACCAAAGTATACACAATCCAAGCATATTTCAAGTTTTCTATATTAAAAGCATTTTTAGCAGAAATCAAGCCTTAAGCCCAGTTTTTTTATCATCAAAATCATGCACAATAAGCTTAACAAACTTGAAGACTTGTGATGATTAAGAATATGCTAATGAGACATTTTGCAAACTCCCCCTATCTGATTGGAGTTTATAAGCCTATGGAGTTTGACAAGCAGAAACTTAAAGACTTGTGTATCATTTCCTAAATTCTTTCATTTTATTTCAAAGCAAGTCTTCCTCAATTCCTTCTCCCCCTTTTTGGCAGTAGCAAAATGATTAAGTAAATGGGAGGATGCAATAGTAAAAAGGTTTAGCCAAAAGATAAAGCACCCCCTAAAAGATAATGCCCAAGTGAGAAGTACAATATTGGATGTTAAAGTTGTTTAGATATTTGTTAAGACACCATGGCTTAAATTGAAACCTTTGAAGTGTATAAGAAGATGCCCAAATGAAAAATGAACTATATGTAAAGGGTGTGACATAACCCGAAGAACCTAATGAAATGGGATGAAGGGTTGTTATTTTGGGTGTAATTCATTGTTAATGAACTTATGCTATATTAAGAGTGGAGAATATGAATTAGCATAATAAGAGTGGAGAATATGATTTAGTTAACATTGGTTCTATAAATTAAATATCTGTATTATATGTAGGATCATTGAGCATGGATGAGATGCTAAGGAACTGATGAGGATTAATTAATTGGTTCTTCATGAAGGTCGGTAGGCATGGTTTTGTTGAATGCATGGGTATACTCATTTGTTTGAATCTGGGCATGTATGATTGATTGGGGATAGTGGATATCCCATGATAGTTAATAGTTGATATTTATATTGGTTTTATGAATGTATGAATGT
The DNA here is from genome assembly GCA_036873735.1 of Pouteria campechiana. Lineage (NCBI taxonomy): Eukaryota > Viridiplantae > Streptophyta > Magnoliopsida > Ericales > Sapotaceae > Pouteria > Pouteria campechiana. The sequence continues at coordinate 28,122 of JAYJMB010040638.1, forward strand.
TAGGGATAGCGAATATCCCTTAGACTAACATAAATAGTATTTGCTTATGCTATGCGTATATGGTTATTCTTGTGTTTGGGTGTCTAAATGAGTGGAATATAGAATATCCTATTTTCAAATATGAATTGATAATTGATTCAATATGTGAATGCTTGGTTCAATGGGAAGAACATATATCCCCTTAAGTTGTATTATTTGATATCATTATGCTACATGAATGTGTGGATTGAAGTAGTGGGGATGATGGAAGGGAAGAAGGATTATTCCAAGATTCTTTTTTTTGGTGTATAGGATAATTGAATGAGCATATGTATTGATGAAATGAGAAACATTCCATATAGATATTTTGATAGGTCTTACCAGAGTGGCATAGTTATGAGATGTCCATGCCGGTATGGTATATTTATGATATGTATATACCATAAAGATATGATTGTTTGGTTTGGGGTGAAACATGTTATCACTAGATTAATTATTATCCATATTTGGATTAATTATTGTCTACTAACATGTTTACTTACTGAGTTGCCCAGACTCATGTCTTCTTATGTTATTTTTTTAGCTGACAAGTCAGGTAAAGAATCCCAATTGTGGATTGGGACTAGTAAGTAAGACTAGAAGACATATTCTTGTGGTATGACAGTATGTTGGGATTGGAATCCCATTTGTTTGATTTCTGTTTTTGTTTTGATGATGAACAAACTTGGGATGAAATAAGTTTTACTATGTAGTTTAATGATGATATATATATATATATATTTGATGTAGAGTGGATTGATGTAAATGAACTGAAATGCTTGTAATTAGGTTGCTTATATTGTTGGATGTAAACAAATTTTTAGAAATAGTTTAAAGAAGAAAGACATCATATGGAGAAATCCATTGACATTTTTGGTCAGCAACATCAACGGATTTGTAGTTAGGGACATATCCATTGAAGTACAACCTTGACGAATTCAAATCAGGTGAAGTTAGCACTTGGTGAACCTTGATAGATTTAGGTTCAGAGACATATCCGATGAAGTTAAACTTCAATAGATTTTTCTATGAAGGAAAATTTCAATCGTTTTAGCACCATTGCAGGTAGTTACAAAGATCCAAAAATGAAGCAATTTGACATTTTCTTTAACCTCTCTTGAGAGATTATCTCTTAGTAGTTGATCATCTATATTAATGGTAGATGTATTAAAAGAAAATGTGTGTGCAAAAGAGAAGAGAAATCTTCTAGTGTGATCAAGAGAAAATCAAGAGATCAAGATTATACAAAGATTCTAACACTGGTTTTGCAAGTGAATGAAGCTTGGATATCATGAGCACTAAAGTCACCTTAGAGTTGAATTGGTTGTAAGCCTTTTTCTTATCACATTCTTTATTCTATTGATTATACCTTGGTTTGGGTTGTAAACTAAGAGATAGTTGAATCATTACAGGTTGTGTAAGTGATTTATCGATATTATTACCTAGAAGTGTAAGACCAAAGAACAAAATATTTGTACCACTATAACTTTGGGACTAAGTTGACTAGTGAAACCCAAGTCTGTGATTGTGACTTGGAGAGTGGAGTAGGTAGAGAGAGCTAGATCACTATAACATCTGTGTCATGAATTCATGAGTCATTGTCTTTATAGTGCATTTACTCACTTCCATAAGATTACTTTAGCTTAGCCATATTGTGGGACCAACAAGTGGTATCAGAGCTATCTTTGTATTGCTCAAAGTGATATTCTATGGATACATCAAGTACAAATGAAAGTGGCAATGACAATAGTGGTAGAAATGGAAATGGAAGTGGAAACAGTGGATTTGCATTCAGATCAACTAGCTTTCTAGAGGGATTATGTAAGGCCCTGAAAATTCCATGTATGTGAATTTCAGTTGTTGTAAAATTTTCCCCGTTTAACATGAAGTATATTGGAGTATAATTAAAATTTTGAAGAATCTATATGAAAAATTTATGGAATTGAGTAGATTGTAAATATAAACATGAAGATGAGGTTGGGAATGTATTAAAGTGTGTTAAATAAATTATTTAAGTAAGAAAAAAATAAATTTAAATGGGTGGAATGTAGGATGTGTATATATTGAAAAATATTAAATTTTATTATGAAAAAGTTATGAAAATTAGTGGATTGCCATTATTAATATGAGAATGAGGAAGGAAATATATTAACTATGCTAAATAGGTGGAATCAAGTTGGGAAAATTGGATAAAATGAGGTTGTGGAGTGTATGTACATGTCTTATGAAATTTTAAAATTTAATTGGAAAAATTATTGTAACTATGGGAACTATTATCATTCACATGTGAATTGTAATGGTAATGGTCCAAATATAGAAAAGGAATGGAGTAAAGAAGGTGGAAAAAAATTGGAATGCATGCGTATGCATGTAGATGGACAGCTAGACTACCTTGTCTTTTTGTAAATAAAAGATGGCCAAAGGTCATCTTCCTTAGCATATCATGCAAGCAGCTTTGCTGCCCAACATTGCATGCATTTCCATCTTCCCAAATTGATCAAATTCAGCCCTTTTACTTAGGAATATCATATGGAAATAAGATCTTGAGTTGACTGCAGCCCATTACACTAGAAATTTACTGGATTCAAGTGTGTTCAAGCTACCAACAATCAAGGGACAACAGATGTAGGTAATCGATTCATTAATATAGCTCCCTAATTATGTATAGGTGATTGTTTAATTGAAGTATGGGTGAAATTTAATGAACGGTGTGGATGGGATTAGGCTAGGGTTTTGCAAAAACTTTTGATGGATGATATGAGCTAGAATTGGTGTAATTAATGATTAATTATTATTTTATTTAACTTAAGACATGATTTAATATAGAAGAAATTTAAATTCTGAAATTACATGATGATAATAGTTGGGTGTAAACAAGCTGTTCACCAACTGCTTGGGTAAAAACCATTAAGAGCGAGTTACGCAATTAAGCCTTGATTACCCAATTCATATCACTATTTGATCAGCCCATTAAGGAGGCATTGAATTAATCCCAAAAAAATTTAATTAATGGAGACAACTAGGTGTGGACAGAGATAGATAGGTGATTTAATGAAGTTAAATGCCAACTGTAATTAATGTAAACTATGCATGTCTCACATTTATAGGGTTCGACATTAAGGAGGTGATTAAGGGAGTATTCTCTCAGCTAATTACAGTGAGTGGCATAGCCTAAACAATGTAAGCAAGTTTATCGATGTTTAAATGTGATCTGGAGAGTTTAAACATGGTTTCCGGGCATCGATTATTTGCAATAATATGACATGTCATATTGTCTTTTAAATTGAGTTTTGTATACATGATTTAATTATGTTTAGTGGCTTAATTTATCTAACATTTAATGCATTTAAAAAGGCATTGTAAATAATAAGTGCATTGTAATAAAAATTGAACCCATGTAATACTTCTAAAGTTGTCCATCATTCAAATGCACCTTGTGTGAATGACATCCACATTTTGACATATAATTTGATTTATTTAAAACATGCATTCAATAAAAAAGTTGTAGTTCTTAAAATTATCTTTCCAAAAGATAAGAACTATTAAATTCTGGGTTGATATAAGAGATTTATAACTAAAATAGTGTGATAGTCTCGAAATCATTAGGCATTACATTGTGGGGCCCACAACTCCAATTATAAGCTGAATTAGTAAATTTGGTCAACATAAAAGTTATAGATATTAGAATTATCTACAAAATTACACAAGAATCACTTGATTTGGATTTTATATGAGAAACTTATGTCTGAATTACAAAACTACTTTTGGAAAATAAATGACCGCAAAAAGTGTCACTTGTTGGGCCAAACAACCCTATTTAAATGTTGAATTAGAAAAAGTATTCAACATAAAAGTTGTAATCCTTGAAATTATCTAAATAAATAAGGATAAATCACTCAATGTGGAATTAATATGAGAAATTTATGTATAATTTACACTATGACTGTGTCTGGTAGTGCAAAATAGAATCATGTAAAATACAATGTGATACCTTAAGCTGAAAAATTAATCATTATGTTCCATTATATTAATGAAAACTGCTCATGTATATGTATATGTAAGTAAGATATAGGATTTATGTATTATGTTTAGGATTTTCTTACATGGAGGTGACAAGCCAAGTTTGAAAAGATGTAGATTATTGAGGGGATTATTCTAAGGTAAGTAGGTTGTTCATGTTTGCCTATGTGATTGGGGGGGGGGGGATGGTGATTATTGGCTGAGTGATTTGATAATGTGCTTGTATTTGAATATATGGATTCATTATTGTTTATGTGACTTAGATGGGATTGTGAATATCCCATTTATTATTGTATGCAATA